>MU193185.1:9532-25055 GCA_016904865.1 Pissodes strobi
TATCGGAACCGACTCAAATGACTAAAATAAGTTGAGACTAAGTGAAACTAACTGAAATTTGATTAGACGACTAACCAAAACTAACCAAATCCACTAAAATTTATTATAATGTACCGCAACCGGCTCAAAAAAGTAAAATAAGTTGATACTCGCTAACGAAGTAGTCATCCCGTATACTGTGCTACTCGTGACTTTTTTTAATAAAAAATCATTAAAAACTTGTGTACAAATCTGCTGTAATTGCTACTACTTTTCTCTGCCGACTTTCAATGTATTGTTTTGTTTTTATTGAAATAACGCAGACGGCGCATGAGAGGTTTGTAGACAATGCTGTGTTGCCAGATTAATTCTTTAATCCTATATGGTTTTAAATTAAAATGGTACATTTCTCAGTTTGACAATTTTATGTTAGTTAATAATTGTGTTGTGCTGAATTTAAAATATATATCTATATAATATCTATTATTCCTGAAATTATTATTTTATATAACTTATTAAAGCGAGGCAAAGCGATAGTGATATTAAGCTGATAAGAATTGGTATTATTCATTGCTCTATATTAAAGGTCGAAAAGGGGATTTGAAGAGAATGCTTATTTCTCTTGCTGACTATAGGTATTATGTTTCCTTATATTCCTTGCGTTTCAATACAAGCGTCTGCGGTATAACTATTTGCAATCATGCGCAGTTGCGTTTCGGGATCAGCTTTTGTGCTGGTGATACTACGGCCCGGGTTCGAGTCCCATCGGTGACATGTTTTATTTTTATTTTTTATTTGTTAGTTGGGGGGTTGGGGTTAATTTTAGTTTAGTGTTAGGCAGGGTTGATCAAGCGTGTAGCGCCCCCGTCTCAATACGCTTGTTTGATTCATTAAAGTTAGTTTCGATTATGTTTGCTTAATATGGGATACTGACGCGCGCGTAGCGAGTAGCACAGAGGATACGTGACTGAAGTAAATAATTCTCAAGTTTCAACTCATTTTATTTATATGAGCCGGTTTCGATACGTTTTTATAATCAATTTTTATACATTTGTTTAGTTTTGGCTAATCGTCTAATCACCTTTCTGTTAGTTTCACTTAGTCAACTTATTTTAGTTCGGTTAGCCACCGAATTAACTTTCAGTTAGTTTCACTTTGTCTCGACTTATTTTAGTGAATTCAACCGGTTCCGCTAGGTTATAATCAATTTTAATAGATTTAGTTGGTTTGGGTTAGTCATCGAATCAACTTCCGGTTAGTTTCACTTAGTCTCAACTTACTTGAGTCATTTGAACCGGTTCCGATACGTTATAATCAATTTTAATACATTTGGTTAGTTTTGGTTAGTCGTCTAATCAACTTTCAGATAGTTTCACTTTGTCTTAACTTATTTTAGTCATTTCAACAGGTTCCGGTAGGTTACAATCAATTTTAATAGATTTGGTTAGATTGGGTTAGTCGTCGAATCAACTTTCGGTTGGGTTCACTTTGTCTCGACTTATTTTAGTCATATCAACCGGTTTCGATAGGTTATAATCCATTTTAATAGATTTGGTTAGATTGGGTTAGTCGTCGAATCAATTTTCGATTAATTTCACTTAGTCTCAACTTATTTTAGACATTTAAACCGGTTCTGATACGTTTTAATCAATTTTAATAGATTTGGTTAGTTTGGGTTAGTCGCCGAATCAACTTTCAGTTAGTTTCACTTTGTCTCGACTTATCTTAGTGAATTCAACCGGTTCCGCTGGGTTTTAATCAAATTTAATAGATTTGGTTAGTTTGGGTTAGTCATCGAATCAACTTCCGGTTAGTTTCACTCAATCTCAACTTACTTGAGTCATTTGAACCGGTTCCGATACGTTATAATCAATGTTAATACGTTTGGTTAGTTTTGGTTAGTCGTCTAATCAACTTTCAGATAGTTTCACTTTGTCTTAACTTATTTTAGTCATTTCAACAGGTTCCGGTAGGTTACTATCAATTTTAATAGATTTGGTTAGATTGGGTTAGTCGTCGAATGAACTTTCGGTTAGGTTCACTTTGTCTCGACTTATTTTGGTCATTTGATCAGGATCCGATATGCTATAACCAATTTTAATAGATTTGGTTAGTTTGGGTTAGTCGCCGAATCAGCTTTCAGTTAGTTTCACTTTGTCTCAACTCATTTTAGTCATATCAACCGGTTCCGATAGGTTATAATCAATTTTTATAGATTTGGTTAGATTGGGTTAGTCGTCGAATCGACTTTCGGTTAATTTCACTTAGTCTCAATTTATTTTAGACATTTGAACCGGTTCCGATACGTTATAATCACTTTTAATAGATTTGGTTAATTTGGGTTAGTCCCCGAATCAACTTTCAGTTAGTTTCACTTTGTCTCGACTTATTTTAGTGAATTAAACCGGTTCCGCTAGGTTATAATCAATTTTAATAGATTCGGTTAGTTTGGGCTAGTCGTCAAATCACTTGGTCTCATCTTATTTGAGACATTGAACCGGTTCCGATACGTTATATTCAATTTTAATACATTTGGTTTGTATAGGTTAGACGGCTAATTAACTTTCGGTTAGTTTCACATAGTCTTAACTTATTTTAGTAATTTGATCCGGTTCCGATACGCTATAACAAATTTTAATATATTTGGTTAGTTTGGGTTAGTCATCCAATCAACTCTCAGTTAGTTTCATTTAGCCTTATTTATTTTAGTCATTTGAACCGGTTCCGATACGTTATAATCAATTTTAATAGATTTTGTTGGTATGGGTTAGTCATCCAATCAACTTTCGGTTAGCTTCATTCACTTCGTGTCATCAAAATTGAATAATTCTTTACCAATTCCATAAGAAAGAAAGGAGAGATCACGTGTTACATAACAGTCATCAACAGTACAATAAGAAAAACTACCCTTAGCCATCTTAACCATATATATTTTTTAAATAGCGTATAGCGTAAATCGTGCGAAAACTATTCCGTAAAAATAAATTCACACCGTCCGATCACGGAAGTACTTGCGAAAAGTGAGTCACGGCTAAGCCGTGACATTGACACACGTCAATGTCAATGCCGATGGGTGAGGGATTGGCGCAGGCAGGAGGGAGATTTTCCGCGGCACGCTCGAGTGAGTGGACTTATTAGAATATCTATAGACGGTGCCAGGACATTGCGGAAAAGAAAAGTGAGTGTTTCCGTTACTAAGAGTTCAAAAATCTTACGGAAATGTGACATGAGTGTTACCGGACGGTAGTTCTCAACATCAATCCTATCTCCGCTGTTCTTGAAAACCGGCACTAAAAAAGATGATTTCCAGTAATGTGGAAATACCCCACTAAAGAGAGATTTGTTATAAATAATCCATAATGGTCTGGACAGGGCAAAAGCACAGTTCTTCAAAAACAACGGAGGAATACCATCTGGACCCGGTGACTTATGTGGATCTATCTGGCTTAGTTTTTCCCATATATCAGATATACTGATACTGAGGTTTGATATATGTACCATGTTACTAAGTGATGATGGTATATTATTATTCACAATTGGTACCCCTTGGCCAGCCAGATATGTTGACGAGAAAAACCGTGCAAACACATCAGCAACATCCTTAGCACCGGTGCAGCTGGCCCTCCCATAAGTCATCGCGGATGGCAAATCATTGGAGTGATTTCTGGAATTAATATATTTCCAAAAGCTTTTCGGATTCTCCAAAATGTCACCCTCAGTCTTGCTGATGTACATTCTATAGCACCCATCAGCCTGGATCCTACACAAGAACCTCATTTTCCTGAAAGTATTATAATCGTCAATATCTTTGGATAATTTGAACCTTTTATGAGCAACTTTTTTTTTAATAATGTTGGTCTTTAGTTCAGCGCTAAACCAGACTGGAAATTTAAACCTATTCAAAACCTTCTTAGGAATAAAAATGTCAATCAGTTCATTTAAAATTGTATAAAAGTTGAGTACATCACTATCTACATTTAATGTTAAAATATTAACCCAATGTATTCCTAATAATGTTAATAATAGTTATTTATAGTTTTAGATGTTGTGTCGAGCAAGTTGATGTTAATATCTCCACAAAAAACCTCGACTGTACATCTGTGCGAGTCGTTCTGTGACAACAGAGTTTCTAGATCCTCAATATATCTGTCTGGATCTGTGGAGGGAGATCTATAGTGCCCAACGACACCAATAGAAACATTACCCTTTGACACTGTTACCCTTAAAAATCTACTATCATTGACACAGACTATATCATTAGTACAGATAATATACTTTTTCACATAGATTAAAGTGCCATCATCATTATTAATACTGATTAACTTCCGGCATTTAAATCTGATCTAATTTCCTAACTTATCAAAATCAAAGTCAAAAAGTGCTTTATTGTTTGAAGAACCAACTCTTATAAACAAAGCTGTACCTAAACTACATACATAATTAAAATCAGCCCCGTCTCCAGGCTTTAGGCCGCCCGAGGCGAGCAGAATTTGGCCGCCCCTTGCGACAGACCAATTAAGGAACTTTTGTCCGTTCTAGAACAGTGGTGGCTCGTGACCTGTTAAAGAGGCAGTGCTTCTGAGGGGACGCAAAATCGAAACATTTATATATACTCGTGGTAGGGCGCCGGAGGTGGCAAAATGCGAAAATTTTTACAATTGTCAAGGTCAAACGACCTAAAATGATGAATTAGAAATTCGCCCAGCAAAAATATTTCATTTTACTGTATCAGACACTATTGCCTTGGAAATGGACGCATAATCAGGACAATCGACTCAAGCAACGAAATAAGGATATTCTGCGGGGCATATGGAAAGTTTTAAGTTGGCATAGACCAGGTATAGCAACAAGAGCAATTAAGCGATTGGAACAGTACAGGATACACATCACAGCCGTACAGGAGATCAGGTGGACAGGCACCGGCAGCATTCAAACGCAGAACTCGCTAGTGTTTTGGTCAGGTTCCGAAAATTTACACGAATTCGGATGTGGTTTTGTTGTTAGCGAGAAGTATCTAGCCTTTAAACCGGTACATAACAGAATGTGCATACTTAGAGTGAAAGGCAGGTGGCACAACTTGACCCTGTTCTCAGTACATGCCCCAACGAATGAAGCGGACGATTAAAAAAAAGATGAATTCTACGAGCTATTAGAACAGGAATATCAAGCAGCGCCTAGGAACGATATAAAAATCGTAATGGGCGACCTCAACGCCCAGTTAGTAAAAGAAGACCACCTAAGGCATGTAGTGGGAAGACATAGCCTTCATGACGTGTCAAACGATAAATGTAACAGATTAGCAGAATTTGCAATAGCAAGTAACATGTCTCTCAAAAGCACTCAGTTCCAAAAAAAGAACATCCACAAAATAACATGGGTATCAAACGATGGAGTGACACGAAAGCAAATAAACCATATCTTAATAGATGGACTTTTTCTAGTAATATAGAAGATGTTAGAAGTATGCGGGGGTGGATAGCGACTCAGATAATTTTCTGGTAAGATCTAAACTAAAAGAGAAACTCTCCACCAAAGGACCAAACGCGAAAAAAAAAAAGAAAGAAATGGGATATAAATAAGTTTAAAAGACTTGAAAAGGTGAAAGAATACAAGGAAGCAATCAAGAGCAAAATGCAAATGCTACGAAATGAAATAACTGTAGAAAGCGTGGAAGAAGAATGAAAAGAAGTAAGAACAATAGTAAAGGAAGTGGCTAATGAAACTCTAGGAACAACAACAGGAAGTCGCATAATTGGATGATACGACCAAGAGTGTGAAAGCATATTGGACGAAAAAACCAAAAAGGAAATAACCTTTCTGGAAAACCCCACGAACGAAAACAAAGATGCTCTTACTACAGCACGTACCAATGCCAGAAAACTACTAAGAATAAAAAAGAAGGAACATCTGGAAGAAAAAGTGAGAAAAGTAGAGGAAAACAACGCCAACAATCAAGCAAGGGAATTCTATAGAGGAATAAGAGCGGAAAAGACCGGACAAGCTTTAATTTTTGTAGAATATGATACTAGAAGATTGCTGACCTCAGAGGATGATATAATACAAAGATAGAGGCAGTATTCCAAATTGCTTAACAGACAGATAGATATAAAATTACCAAAACGCATGTTTCTATACGGCAGAGCTGGATTTGAAACCACCTTCACCAGTGGAAGTTAAAAGGGCTATCAGAAAGTTGAAGAATCACGATTTCCCAGGCGAAGACGAAATAAATGCGGAACTTCTAAAGAACAGCGGAAATGCGTTAAACCAAAAGATACACCATATCGTAACGAATATATGGAACCATGAAAAGATGCCAGGCGAATGGAACAGCAGCATAATAATATCCATCCATAAAAAATGAAGAAAAGCGGACTGTCGGTATTATAGAGGTATATCGTTAGTAAACACCGCTTATAACCTAGTATCGTTGATCCTAGTGCAAAAGCTAATACCATATGCTGAGGAAATACTGGGGGATTATCAGTGCGGTTTTCGGCAAGGACATTATAGACCACATTTTTACTGTGCGCCAGGTCATGGAGAAATGTTGGGAGCACAATAAAGATATACATCAAATATTTGTGGATTTTCAACAGGCGTACGTCTCGATCAACCGGGATCAGCTCTGGTATACAATAAGGGAAATGGGAATACTATTAAAGTTAATAAACATAAGCAGAATGTGCGTTGAAAACTCGAAAGCAAAGGTGCGAGTTGGCAATGCTTCGTGCGAAACATTTCATATCTGCACAGGCCTGCGGCAGAGAGAACCTATATCTTCTTTACTTTTTAACCTTGCGCTAGACTGGGCCATGAAAAAAGTCTCCCTGCAACTAACACTGGGTTTCGCTATGCATGGACGGCGCAAAACTCGTGATAGCTTTTGCCGATGACATAGATGCTGTGGCGCATAATACCAGGGATGTTAAGGATGTGTTCTCTTCTTTTGAAACTCAAGCTCAAAAAATGGGATTAAAGATCAACGAGGCGAAACTAAATACATGGTAACCTCTAAGAATCCGAGGCAAAGGATAAGACAAAATATAACTATTAATGACTACAATTTTGAAGTTGTAAAATAGTTCAAATATTTAGGAGCAACAATAACAGGCGACAACAGAAATGAAAAAGACGTAGCTGCTCGTATCGCATCGGGAACCAGAGCCTTTTATGCACTATCTACATTCTCTAGATCCAAACTTCTTACAAGAGGAACTCAACTCAGGTAAAGATGTATAAGATCTTAATACGACCAGTTACACTATATCGTAGCGAAACATGGATCCTAAACAAACGCGAAATCGATAAGCTGTTAATCTTCGAAAGAAAAATATTAAGGCAATATATGGACCACGCTACCACGCAGGGACAGTATAACAGGAGAGTGGAGACGCCAAAAAAAGAACGAGCTGGAAGAACTATACGGCATGGAAAATATAGTAAGGTGGATCAAGTCTATCGACTTAGATGGGCGGGACATGTTCTTAGAAGTGATGACCAAAGGCTTTTGAGCATCATATACCATGAAAGGCCAGAGAGAAGAAGATCTGTTGACCGGCCTAGGAGGACATGCAAGGACGCAGTTACGGAGGTTTTGAGAAAAATGGATATAATACAATACGAAATAGAAGCACAATAGACAGAGCTGGAGGGCAATAGTGGATGCGGCCAGGACTCACGCGGAGTTGTAGTGCCAGCAAGAGAGAAAATATTTCATTAAAAAAATAGGTTTCGTTACATACATTTTCCCTTTTTTTGATACGTTTAAGAAAATCCTTCTCAAAAACGACTTTAAAGATTTAATTATCCAAGTAGGGACGGCGTCTTAGCTCACTGGCTTCCACTGAATACCAAATAATGATACTATTTATTTGTATAAAAAGGTACCGAATGAAAAATTTTTTGAAATTTACGTATTAACTAGCGAGTTAACTATGAAATAATACATTATATAAACTTTTTCCTGTCCCCACTTATTTAAACTAAAGTCAACCTTATTTGGTTCAAGACTTAGGTTCGTAGCGCCGCGGGTGGCATTAAATTTGTAAATAATATGTATAATTTTTTTTTTCGAACGGGTTTTTAGATTAAACATTTCAGTAGATGCGAAAAAATCATTGCGAGAGTGCTTACCGTGTTACATACAAACACATTAAAACTTTATAGAAAAAATAAATACGGCCGCCCGAGGCGGCTACCTCGCAGCCTCACCCCTGGAGACGGGGTTGTTAAAATGTTACTATTATGGTTAAAAAAACAAAAAAAAAACTAACCTACTTATAAGAAAACAACACAGTATGTCAAATAAAAAAAGCGGGCGGATATGTAAATTTAAAATATTAATTAAAGTTAAAAAAATAAATGTAATATAAAAATACGACAAAAACAAACATAGTTATCAGTTTAAAATATTTAAATTCAAGTAGTCAAGGCATACAAAAAACACAAAACAAAAATAAAAGGTTAAAAAAAACACAAAAAACCATTATACAGACATACAGTTTCTCAAAATACATCATTAAAATATTCATCCAGGTCATAATATGCCTTTTCCAACAGAAATCTTTTTACTTTTCGTTTAAAAATCACATCACTATCACAATTTCTAGCATTATCAGGCAAATGATTATACATTTTTATGCTGTCATATATTAGCGAACTCTTTGCGAGTGCAGAACGCGGGGTTGTCAGTTGCAATACATTACGACTGCCGGTGTTGTACCTGGATACGTTAGGAGTATTAATGCATTTTTTCCGAATTAAGATGACTGTTTCAAGAATAAAAATACAAGTTAGCGTCAACAACCCTGCCCGCACAAAATATGGTCTACAATGATCTCTGGGTTTTAATCCACAAAGATACCTTATTGCTCGCTTCTGGAGGATAAAAACAGAGTTAATAAGCTGTTTGGCACTATTACCCCAAAAAGCGATACCATATCTCAAGTTTGCCTCAATTAATGAGAAATAAATGTGCTTGAAATTGCATGATTTAAATTTTTTGTAACTATTCGTAATGCGTAGCATGCGGATGCCAATTTCTTAAAACTTAGTGACCTCTTTAGTTTCAATCGTATTACCCTCCAGTTGCAAGTTATTGATGTTGCATTTAAAATTTAAGATGTTAGTTTTGTTAATATTTAAAATTAGGCAATTAGCATAGCATCACACTATTTTTTTACTTTCGGCAGGTCGGCAGATATTTGGGTTGTCAGTACCCGTATATCTTGGCCCAGCCATAAAGCTGTAGTGTCGTCTGCAAATAAAGCAATTAGGCCTGTAATATCAATAGTGGCCAAGTCATTTATATACAAAGTAAATAAAAGAGGCCCCAATACCGAACCTTGGGGTACGCCAAAAGGGTTAGAAAGCATCCCTGACTCCGTTTCCTGATGCTTTACAAGTTGCTGCCTGTCGGTTATGAATGCCTCCAGCCATTTCAACGCGATTCCTCTGAAACCATAGCGCTCTAGTTTGTATAGCAGTATTCCGCGATTTACGCAGCGTTAACGCCTTTGAAAAATGGCAGAACACTGCCGCAGCCACGTTTCCACCATTTAATCCCAAGTACAACCTCTCAAGAAAACTGTATATAGCATCTCCAATACCTTTAGAATTTTGAAATCCCCCTTGCACAGAATTCAATATTTTATGTCTTGTCATAAAAGATAGCATTCTACTTTTAACTAGTTTTTCAATTATTTTAGACATAGTTGGAAGTAGTGAAATTTGGTCTGTAACATGAGGGATCCTCAGGATCACCCCCCTTAAAAACCGGTTTAACCAAACCCATCTTTAAACACGAAGGAAATCTTCCTGTACCAAAAGAGTCATAATGGCCTGACATAGCGCATTTAGTGCACAATCTGGCAAGCACTCAAAGATCCTCAGAGACATGTCATCTAATCCAGCTGAGTTTTTTTTTTATACCTGTAAATACCTTTTTTAATTCTAAGATGTCAGTGTCAAACAGGCTAAAACTTTCTAACACCGATACATCACTAAGATGAGAGAGAGGGTTCACCTGAGAGTTTAAGTTAGCCGTGAGGCTATTTGCAACTGAACAATAAAATTTATTCAGCATATTTGAATCCAATTTAGGTTCCGCAGACTGAGAATGTCTTAATCTGTCCGTTATTTCATCAACTATTTTCCATCCTTCTTTAACTTTGTTTCTAGCATCCATCATTTTCTTCTCATAGTACTGCTGTTTTGCCTCTTTAATAACCCTTCTATAAACTCTCTTATATGAATCAAAATAGGTAACTATGAACTCACAATCAAAGTAGAACTTTCTGAAGCTATGCAGACACCTTAAATTACCAGAAGAAATTTTAATTCCCTTTGTTATCCAAGGCTTTTTATTCTTTCTAAATGTTTTAAGTGGAAATTTTCTATTAAATAGATCTACTAATGTACTGTTAAAACTATCCATAGGGTCAACATTGTGTAATATTCTTGGCCAGTCGATATTAGCCGCAGCTATTTTAAAATTATGAAAGTTTTTTGTACTAAATATTCTTCCATATTTTGTTACCTTTTTTCTGGTAAGATTCAGATTAAAACTAGCCAATATGGCCTCGTGATGCGAGAGACCGGACGGTACTACAGATACGGTCGTCTCCCTATCACCAAAATTAGTACAAAAATAGTCAATTAGAGTACTGGAACTACAAGTAATTCTAGTTGGTTCTCTGACCAACATGTTAATATTAAAAGATATTGTAATCTACTAAAATGCATAAGCTACTAAACAAATATCACCCTGTCGCAAGTTTGAACTTGAACTTGGAGATTGTTATATAAACATTAAAGGCAAACTATAAACAACGCGAGCAATCAACGGGAGCGACTTTGAACCTTATGCATGCAATGATCATCAATTTGTTTTATATAAATACGCTACCGAACCCTCAGTTCGGCAGACTTTGGTCTCACCTCCAGCTCCCAAGGTTAGCCACTTGACGACTGCCTTCTGGGTTCTATCCGCTCCTAAAGTTAGCCATACGACTGCTTTAGGTTCTAGTCCTTTCCTTCCAAACCTGGTACCGGTTAGTCACTTGACGACTGCTAGGACCAGGGGTTGCACAACCTCCATAGTAAAGTCCTGACAAGAAGTTTGTCAGAGTGTTGAGAAAGACAAGTGCCTAAATAGTCAGTTAAAAAGTTTAGTGAAACCTCTTAGTGCTCTTAAATAAAACCCAACTCTTAAGAAAAACTATAAATTATAAGACAGTAAACAAAGACCTATAAACAGTACCTCAGATCGAGAAAACATGCGCACCGTAGTAATCGGGTATAATAGAATCTCATTTTTTCTGACCAATAATTGTTGTTAAAGTTTTATCGTTAATACATTGTTATTGTTATAAACTAAACGTGCTTACTTTATCATCTCTTCTTACCCCACGTAACGCGGTCCCGGTCTACCTCAGTTACCCCCCGGCACGTAAACAAGGCGTGTCCTCGCGAGTAGAACATCCAGTGGTAGAATTAAAGGAAGCATTGAGATCCCGTCATTGTACTAATCGCGACGCGGCTCTTCTCTGAGAAGTTATTCTTTAAATAAACGCGCTACCCCCTAAGTTACTCGCGATAATATCAGCAAATTATTCAGATTCCGAACTTGAGTAGAATCTTGACTTTCAAAATTAATATTAAGATCACCCGCCAGCACTAGGTTGGCATTTAAAGGAAGAAGCGAAATCAGAGTTTCCGGCCTCATCAAGAATTCGCTCATACATCCCTTAGGTGGTCTATAAACACACAAAATAAATAAATTGTTACTTTTATTATAAATGAAAGAGAATTCAAATGTACTCGTATCCATTAAAAACGCATGTTTTGATATGTCTGCAAGACTAAAATTATTTAAAAAATCTTCCCTCAGCAATATCATAATGCCCCCATATCCTGTCTCCTCCCGACAAAAACAAGAACAGAGCACATAATCTGGAATATGACATGGCTCATTTATCTTTAGCCAATGTTCTGTTAATAATAATATGTCAGGCTTACCTTCCGCATCAAGAAATATGAAAGTTCGTCAATCTTATTTTTAATAGACTGGATATTCAAGAGCAAAAGACATACTTTATTATTACATGTTAAATTTTTGTTATTTGCAGCTTGGCTGTATTGTCTAAAAAATTACTTGAATGAGCATTGATATCAGTTTGATCCGACAATATAGTAATTTCTCTTTCTGAATGTGCCGCTGAAACTTGGTTGGTTTTAGTATGATCTAATGTGTTTATTCTAACTAAATTGCTATTTTCTGGCCCTATACAATAGCCATTAGAATATTTTCTAAGATGACTAGTTATTATATTTGACAATTTAACTAAACCCATTTTATTTAAGTAAACACTATCTTTTAATAATTCATTGTGCCTAAATTTATTATCTAAATCTAGAAAAACAACATTATTACAAAAATAACTAAACGAATTTGCTGTGTTTAAAGCTTGTCGTTTACGAGATATAAAACACTGTTAATCTCCATATAATTTTGATTATTTGGAACAGAGGATATTAAAAGGTTAGTATGTAAACATTTATTTGCTAGCACTGTAATGTCTCGTTTAGAAATATCGGTGTTGTTGTTATCTATGTTGCTTTATTGATCGGTTTTCTTGATAAAAGAGAAATTAACAAATTTTTGGTATTCTTTTATTTTGTCGCGAAGCTTAAGCTAAACCGAGTTCCATATTTCAACTTTGGGGTATTTCTCGCTTGTGCTGTCTACAAGCCCGTGGCGCCTTAAATAAATCATCCCACCCCTACTCTCTGACATTTGAGCTGGAACCTAATTTATAAGCTCGGCGAGAACTCGTTTTAGCCTACGCATTCACATACGTAAATTCCTTCAATTTCTAATTTCAAATTCTCAAAATTAAAATTTTTCTTTCGATTTGAGATTATTCAGTCCCAGTTCCTTCTAAGCTGGGGGGAAGGTTTTGCGCCCATTAGAAGGACAGAAAGAGCGTAATACACAGATTTCTGAAAACATGTACAAGGCAATGTGAGTAGCCTAAATTTAGGCGATGATGTTTTGGTATTATTGTTGTCACCCGTAGATCTCAAGATATTTTCTGGTACCTAAAAGATTTTTCATGTGTGTAGATGAACCTCAAATAATCAAACCACATTACCACATTGTAAGTGGCAACGAACAATATGAAAATTATTAATAACTCGAAGCTTGTAATTGACATTTTGTATTTTTTGACTAACCCCTAATCTTTAATTTTTAGCAAAAACTATATGTTCAAAAACTTCGGGCCATGTTACTTTTTGAGAAAAGCTTGAGCGACGACGCGGTAACAAACGTCGTGAAAACACTTCAACTTCATTTGGACGAGACGTGGCTAGATTTGCTTTTGGACAAATTCACAGTCAACTTCATCGTGCCGAAAATGGACAGAGCCTCGCTGACGCGTTTGGCCGAGCACTTAGTCGAAAACGATTATCTCTATGATACAAATCACGTTAAGGATTCCGTAACGCTAACAAATGCAACGGTGTACGTGATCATGTCGAAGATTAACAAACTTTTTAAAATGAAGAGGAAACATGATGGCGAGCAAAAGAAACATTTTAGGTAAGACCTAACCAACAATACTGCATAGATATGAGCGCCAAGATGAATTAATCCAATATATCTTTCAGTACTCTGGCAATTAATATTATTTGGTTCTTTTCGTGGCAATTTGAAGTTTTTTTGTCAGAACAGCTTAGTCCTCGTATGTGCCTTAATTTGGGATTTTTTTATTCTCAATTCTGCCATACATCCGTCTTATGGAATATTTGCATCCATTTAATATAATAATACTAAAATATGACTATCACTGATTTCGGCGTGGAAGTTCTGCAGAATTCGCTCTATAGGGACCATTATTCCAATCCCATAGTAGTAGGTTTGTTCTTTGACCTGTCGAAAGCATTCGACATGCTAAATTTCAAGTTTATGTTATTCTATTGTTGAATCATAGCAACAGAGCACTCTTTCATTGTATCGTTTTATTTAATTCAAGCTACTTCATATTTAATTGTGTAAGCCATGGAAAACCAGAAGTATACAATACTGCACGGTAACAAATTAACAAGGGACAAATTGATCATGATCATCGGTGGCATATTTCATTTTAGTCATTCAATTTGACTTATTTTTTTTTTAACCAGTGCTGACATGTCTCTTTCTCTTTTAGTTCGAAAGTATTTAGTCTATGCCCTGAACAGGTATTTTTCAGTAACGAGGATTTAGATTTTGATATGACCGAGGTTACAGAACGTGTAAAGGACCTGTACGAAAATCGGGAAACCGACACGACGTCCACTATTGGAAGCAAAGAAGATAAATTGCGTCATTACCTCGACATAGTGAAGAAGGTGCCTTTTATTTATAGTAATTCAATGGTTCAAAAAATTACTCTGTTATACTTGATGGCATTCAGTGCGGATATTCTGAATTGTTCTGAGGACGTAAGAACGGAACTAGAACATATTATTATTGGTAAGTTGTTAGCTTATAAGAACGCACCCTTATATAAAAAGTCATATTTCCAGGCATTCTACAGGTATGCAAATTTCCGCTGACCGACATTACCAAAATCGACTTTCTCGGCGCTCAAGTTTTTTCCAATTTCCAGAGAGATGATGTGTTGTTTCCGCTTATCGTCGACAACGTTTTTAAGCATGAGATATCCATCCTGAATTTTGAACCCCTGGTGTCGTATCTTGTTAAAAACATGCAGGATCCTAAATCTTTAAGTTTTAGTATTCTGGTTTTGCAGGCTGTAAACAAGGTATGTATCTTCAAAATTATGTTCTTGATAATATTGAATGTTATTTTCTCTATTGTTACTAAATTATATTCCGTATTAGTGAAATTATTATAATCTTTTTCTATTTTATTCGAACACGATGAAACAACATACCTGGTTGTTATATCTTCATTGCTTTTTAGCATTTATAGGATCGGTATAGCCCATGTGAATGATTACGATATATAAAGAGACGCTGATGGATGATACAAAGTGTGCATCAGTTTCTCTATGTGATTGGCTTGGAATGGGTTTAAAATGTCTCTTACGTGTATCTGAACTTAATAGACAATGACTCATTGCTGATATTAAAAAAAAATCCGAACTTTCATTGTCTTTATTTAACTTAATTAATTGCACAGCGCTTTGGCTAAGTTCCAAAGCCTCCAACATATAGTTTAGAAAAAACCGTTAGATTGGTATAACCAAGGAATGTAAATTTAGGAAATCTGGTTACTTAGCCGGACCTTTGAAAATTTCTGAATAGGATTTTTCGTTGCTAAAATTAAATGGTCTATAGTTCAAGTCGGAAATAATAGTCAGTGACTCATTTTTAGTTTTAAGGCGCGCCACGAGGGGTAAGGGAAGAGAGAAGGAAATTCCAGTTGCGGATACAATTGCTTTGTAAATTAATATGTTATAATATCTATATAATGGAATAGTAATAACTAGACTTAGGCAAATATCCACTTAAAAAAATAAAGTTTATGCACATA
>MU193186.1:0-13508 GCA_016904865.1 Pissodes strobi
CTGTCTATCTCCGATAAACTTAAACCCCTAATGTTATAAATTGGTAAACTAAACTGACGTAATGACGTTAGGGGTGGTTGAGGTGACTTTTAGTGTCTCACGACAGATTAGTCGTGTTGCGAATGTTTTTTTTTTGGTTTTTACAACTACCCCTAACGTTATAAATTCTAAAAACGAACAAAACTTGAACTAATATGTATTTATGTGGTATATTTTAGTAAACTAAACTTACGTAATCTGCTAAAAGTCTGTCTTTACATTAAATTGTGTTAGGAGTGGCTGAGGGTGACTTTTAGTTTCACACGACGCGACGGTCTAGTCGTGTTGCATATCGTTTAATCGGGGATTGAGAGACGAATTGGATGCAAATGTTTCCTTTTTTGGTTTTTACAACCACCCGTAATGTTATGAATTGTAAAAACGAACGAAACTTGAAGTAATTTATATTCATGTAGTATATTTTGGTAAACTAAACTTAGGTAATCTGCTAAAAGTCATTCTTCATATTTAGTTGTGGCAGGGGTGGATGAGGATGATTTTCAGTATCTCATGACAGACTAGTCGTGTTGCATGTCGTTACATTAGGGATTGAGAAGCAAATCGAATGCAAATGTTTTTTGGATTATACAGCCACTCTTAATGTTATAGATTGTAGAAACGAACGAAACTTGAAGTAATATGTATTTATGTGGTATATTTTGGTAAACTAAAGTTACGTAATCTTTTAAAAAACATTTTTTACATCAAATTCTGTTAGCGATGGCTAAGGGTTACTTTTAGTTTCTCACGACAAACTAGTCGTGATACATATCGGTGGATCGGGGATTGAGAGATGAATCGAATGCGAATTTTATTTTGTTTTATCAACCACGTTTAACGTTATAAATTGTAAAAAAGAACGAAACTTAAAGTAATAAGCATTTATGTGGTATATTTTCGTAAACTAAACTTAGGCAATCTAATCAAATCTAAACCAAACTAAACCAAAACTTACACCAACTATTACTCTCAACATAATTATGAGTTTTTTCATATCTCAAATTTAATATCCGTTGCATTCTGCTTCGGCATTTCCAATGTCTCCACCGGTTGCATCTTTGTAATGGGCTGCAATTTTTTTCTATTTATTTTAGCTACCACATACCGAAGGTATGGTAGCTATTGTGATAGTCCTGAAATCGAACAAAATATCTCAACATATTTCAAATATTTTTGCGTTTTCGAACATTTTGAAAAACTTTTGTTCCGTTTTCTGTCTGTGTGTCTATCAGTCTGTCGAAAGATAATTTAATCAGGAGCGTTTTAAAAATAAAAATAAACTTTCCAAACAACCCTTGGAGTCACATTAAAATATCATGTGGGGTATCTATTTATAGGAAATTTAATCCAAATAACATAAATTATGTTAAAAATAGCAAATGACATTTTTGTGGATTGATAAGCAGTGAAAGTAGGAGGGGGAGGGGTGAACTGGACATATATATTTTTTAACTGACAGTATGTGGTAGCTTCGTTTCCATGAATTGGCAAAGTATTGTTGCAGGTACTGAGCCAGTTAATTTTTTCAAATAGGCCCATTTTCAATTTTCCAAAAATATTTTTATTCAAAAGACCTTGACATATTAAGTTGATATACCAAAAATCAGATTTTTAGAAGAAGGCTAAATCGGTGAAAATAAATAAGAAAGTGCCGCTAGAATATTGTAAAGGCCTGACGTCATAAGATATGAAGGCCGCGGTGGGATGGGTCACAGAAACGTCAGCATTTCTTCGGCACGGTGGCGCGGGTCGCGGCCTAGCAACAGGACGTGATCTTATTTTATGACGTCACATCCCCGATCGAGACGCGCTTCGAATTCTGCATATTTAAACACTTATATTTCAAGAACTGCTTAACGGATTGATTTAAATTTGATTGTTTTTTTTAATGAGCCCATTGTTGGTGGATGACACATTTTACGAGTTGCTAATCAATGAAATAAGTAAATATGCCGAATACATATGTTTGAATGAAGAATTGGAAGCATTCTCAAGAATTAGCAGATGGATCGACATTACAACGGATGAGTTCCACACTTTCCTAGGTTTTCTTTTTCATATGGACACAGTTTAAATTAATAGGATCCAATATCATTGGTATATTTCCCTACTTTTTCGGCGAAAATGAGTCGAGATCGAATCTTTATTATTTTGCATTTCAAGAAAATCTAAAGCCATCTGAGCTGATGCCTGAAGATAGATTATATGAAATACGGCCAGTTTTGAACTATTTCAATCAGAAAATGGAAAAAAAATCCCTGGACAAAATTTGTCCATGGTACTATGGAGGGGCAGACTAGTATTCAGGTAGTACATCAAGGACAAGAGACACAAATATGGGATAAAATTGTACATGCTCACTGAACACGACGGTATAATCTGGAAATTTACAATCTATACTGGCATGTTGGTTGATTTTGGAGGAACCGGGCATGCGGCAAATACAATACTTCATTTGATGCAAGACAAACTCGATGTTGGACATAGTATATTCATGGATAATTACAACAGGTACCGCCTGGTACTGCAGCTTCTTGATAAAAAAGACCCTGTGATCCAGCAGAGATAAAATCAGCAAAGATGGCAAAGGCGAAACTACGGCATTATATTATGAAGGCGTCATGTTAGGACTGTGGCGTGACAAGAGACGTCTCTTATATTTCGACAGAGTTCGGCAATGACATTGCTGATTTTATTAGAAGAGGCCGTGAAAAGGAAAAACCAGAAGTCATAGTGATTAGAGATGAAACGGCCAAGTATGTCCAGATACCGGATACCAAATATCCGGCAACCTCCTGAAATATTGTCCTACACCTCACTCTGACCTGAGAGATCGATTAATAAAAAGAAGAAATGTTTTAAGTTTAAGAATATTTTTGTTTTTTTTTGCTTTTTTAAGTTTTTGTTCAATATTATGACGATTAGTTATTGTAAATAACTAATTTATTTATGTCACTAATGACTAATTATTAATTAGCAATTTCTAAATTTTTGCGAAGTTTTTTTTAGTTTTAGGTTTTAATATTTTTTATTAAAGTGAATATTGAATTTCTAGGGTGAGAGGTAATTTTAATTTTAGTTTTTTGGTAGGTTTTTGTAACTTTTTTACTTATAAATAAAAGCCGTCATAAATATAAGCTAATTTCTTATTATTTTCCTCATCAAGATTTATGTTTTACAGAACTTGTATTTTCCTTTCAAAGAATACGGTTCAAATAAACAAATGACGTTTTATGAATTCAGATTGCATACAATAAGATATTTGTTGAAAATGGACATGCAGGGACCCGGACCCGCACCTCAGCCATTCAATAAGCAAATCCTACAGTCGTATCCTACTTGCGCTACAAGATTAAAAGCCAAAGTAAAAAGTTGCTGGGTGTGTTTGAGCAAAGACAAAGGGAAGGATACAGCTTACTTTTGCGACGCATGTCCAAATAAACCAGCTTTGTGTGTAAAGTCATGTTTTTCTGAGCATTGCGCCGTGAAAAAAATAATTTTATTTTGAAGCAATATTTTCTTTTTGAAAACTTGTTAAAGCAACATTTTATTTTTTTTCCTTTGATTGATGATGTTTATATTATTTCCATTATTATTTTTCTTCTCAGAGTAGGTACGATGAGGAAGAATAACTTTTTTTGATGGTCTCTTATGTTATTTTGTAATAACAAGATAATGTTTATTCTTCTTCCTATGTTTCTGTGATGCTATTTTTTAAAATCATTATTTGATCTTCTGATTATGTTTGTTTTTTGTGAAATTTGGGAAAGTATAGGTACTTTTAGTTCAGTGATTTTGACGCCAAGTTTTATTTCATGTTCCAATAATAGCTTTTATTTTTATAAATTATTATTGAATAAGGGTAATTATGACAAAACAACAATTGTCGTCAGTCAGCAACCAGAATGAGTTATTAGACCAGCGTGCGCACGAGGTCAATTGTCGTCGAGGTCCTTTTGGTACTTACACAAGTTTTCTCTTATTGGTAAGGATCTTTTGTCGAATGTGATCGTGGTAGAGGCAAAAAAATCAAAGAAGTTATATCAGCGAACGTGTTAAACGATCAATTCGTTTGTGAAAATTGGAATTCGGTGATAGAAAAACAGCCGTGTTGGGCGAAATGAAATAGCAAAACGGATTACCAAAAAAGTAAAACAGTAGGACTACACATTGAAAAGAGAAAAAAACAAATAGCAAAATGAACTACTAAACAAGCAAAAGAAATGAAACCTGAAAAAAGAAAAATTACAACTAAAATTACTACAATTTCCACACTTGTCTACACTGATATATGCCGAATTCGTGTATCTGATAAGATTTTGCCTAAACATCAAAAGAGTAAACCTGCAATGTTTCTTTTGACAGCGAATGTCCAGTGGACACAGAGGGGTTGTTGATGCAAAAGTATAACTGTAGAGAGGAATGAAATGGGTCAAATGCACGAACACTGAAACAATAAATTGTGGCCTGGACAAGCCGCGGGAAAGTCATGAATCATTATCTACGCGGAACAGCAGTGGAATCAACCAAGAACGTATATAAACCACTGGATAGAATGGTGCAAGATCAATTAATTAGTATATTCGGTTAGACGCAAGTCAACAGGCAGACAGGCCCTAATATTTCTTTCGATAAAACGTTGTATTCGTACCTGGACAAGGTGGATTCTTTAATTTAACCTGGAGGCACCTAATACGAAACCCCCTGGAAAGGTCCCTTATGAGATCATTCAGTTCTTGTTTATTGAAACCTTAGAAAGTCGCTAAATCTGTTTCAGAATCATTATCGTTTTCTGATTTCATACATTGAACTACAGGGCAGTTGATGAATCTGACTGACGGCAGAATGCTAAATGATGGAATGGTTATTTCTTCAGAATGTTGTACAGGTCTCTTTGAATCTAGATCAGGATATGTGCATTTGTGTCTATTATTCCGATTTACGACACAAAAGTAGCACTCATCGGCATGGTTTCGCGGTTCCCTTCAAACTGTACTCCAAACTGTCTCTTTCTAACTGTCAACTGTCGCAAATGTTCAACGCGTTTTTTAGATACGAACTGTGGAGATCAAGATTTCAAGTGAATGCTGTATTCGGCCAATAACTACTATTTATAATGTCAGAAATAGATTTTCTATACTTTCTTTCAAAGTGTATTCGCCGTATACATACCAAAAATCGTATGGACGATTCACACACTTACGTCTGCTTGTGGATGCCATAGTTTTTATTAAATGTTTTATATTACAAAACAACTCTGAAAATTTACATAAAAAGATAGGATAGTTTCACCGACGAAAACTCAACAGTAAACTGAGCCTGGTTAGGCAGAGGTAAACACGAGATAATATGGACGCAGCTATAGGAAGGTCGGGTTCTGCTGTCAAAGTGGCTAATTAGATCTTAATTTTGGCTACTAAATATTCATTACGATCTCTAAATATATCGTTATTCATTATTATTTTTGCTTTTAATCAGAACTAAAGTCAGTTGGCCTGTATATCTCAAAAACCAGAGCTGCTACGAAAAAACAGGTGTTTTTGGAATCAGCGCATCAAAGATATTCAAAATCTGTAATTGTTTTTCCCGAATCAAGAAAAAATTTAAATTTTTTGATCTGTGTTTTGATTTCAGATATTTCCTACCTGTTCAATTATTTGAAGATCTTAAAACTTTTGGTACCTTTCTTTAAGATATTCCCGAGGGCATTCTACGTTTTCTTTTTGGTAATGATAAAACGTATAGTTTACGTAGAATACCAAAATTAAATAATTAGTTTTAAAATTGATAAGATAAGCTTATATAAACAAAATAAAATGTATACACATAATGCTTGTACAATATGTAATTAGTCCATTTAGTTGAACTTAAATATAATGAAAACTGATAAGCCCCTTCCCTTATTGTGGTAGCAAATTATAATAACATTGGCACTCGAAGAAAGTGAAATGCACAAGCCACCTTAACTAATGCGACTTAACACGATGTCTTCCCAGAATATTTATAATGACAAGCCCACAAAAAGCCAATGAATAATACAAATCATGGCACTATAGCCACTGTAATAATAGCAATATACCTACTCTCGACATTGCGGATAATTTCTTACAGGCGAATTTATTTATCAGCATATGGGAATGATGGACAACGGAAATATTAGAATTTTCTTCAGACATCGCTTATTTAATGATAATATCGTCGGTTTAAAGGTAAAAGTCACTAAGTAACAATTTTTTGTTTTGGAGATAACAGCGATTTAATACAAAAGTTGCGATAAAAAAAAGGAAAAGCCGTTATTATAAAAAAAATTTATGTGATCGAAAGTAATGGTTTTCTTGAACAGTTGTCTTTATTATACAACTGAAAAATATCTGTAGAACGTCAGGAATAACAGTTTTCGTACTTAGTGAATTTTACCTTTATTATACATCAGTAATTTTACCACATAGTGAATTAATAAATAATTAAAACAAACTCTTTTTAATGTAATTTTTTTTTATTTTTTGTTTTTAAACAACCTTAAATATAAATTAAATATTAATAAAAAACAAAATTAATTTTCGCCAAAATCCGAATCTTCATCGGCTTCTCGCTCAGGAGCTCGTTCTTCTTCTTGTGGATCGGATCTTGAAGGTAGATTTCGGTACCAGTTTTGTAACTCTTCAGGAATAAGACCGGTGTCACAAAGTTTGATGAGATCTTTCTTTTTCTGTTCAAGAATTTGCAGTTGTTGAGAATAAGCGGGTTTAAGAATATGCGGTTGCACTTGAGGTCTACCTCTACCTGCCACGGGGATTTTTTTGAAATCTGAATTGTGACTGTACTTATAAAAAATTAAATTTGGGTTGTTTTTTTCATATTTAAGGCATTTTATTTTAAGCCATTCAACTTTATTCCCTTCTTCGTCCTTGTTTCTATTTTTTATTAATTTTTTTGCAAGCTCCTGGAAATCAAAAATGTCGCCATATTTTAATTCAACAACTTCATAGGGTTCTTTTTTTGTTTTATTTTTCGATCTTGCCTGTTTGAAAATTTCTTTCCAATCGTTCATTAGAAAAACTGACTTATGTTTTTTGGCATGTTCTATGGCCGAATGCATTGAGTCGCATTCCATGTAGGAATGTCCCGACTCTAAAAATTTGTGTTCTATAATTTTAATCGTTGGATGATTTTTAACACAGTAGAGAAGAGCTGCAGCGACATACTGATTTCGGTTCTGTCCACCACAGGTATCTGAGAACATTGTTAAATGGTTTATATTTTCAGGAATACAATTTGTGTACCTTAGAAGCACCGATGCTATTTCATTTGAACCCCTCTTTCCGTTAAGTTCATTCCAACAGAAACAGTATGCTTTATTTTGTTTTCCTCCTTCATAAATTGTTAAGTTATATACGCATAATTTCCTGCTGTAGTAAAATTGTCCAACATCTGTTGAAGGTATTTGAAGGACACTCTGTAAATCGAAAGTTATCGTTTGAAAGCTTTCATCTTCGTTGGATCGTATTTTGTCTTCATCTTTTGCCCTATAGCAATCTTTTTTCCTGGCAATATGATCTTCATAAATTTGCTTTAAAACTGGATCAGTTTGGTTAGAATAGTATTTTGCACAAGTACTACATTGATCCTTTTTTGGTGTGAAAAAGGAAAGATTATACTGGGTACAGAAAATTTTTCTATATACCGGACTTTTGACAGAGGGGATACCCTTTCCTTACAAAAATCCAAATATAATGCATACATTTTAAGAACGCTTAGTTTCGGATCTAAATATTGCCTGCTGGAGGATTTTCTTACATAATGAGGTAGCATTCGGGGAAAACTTTCAATATGCTGTTTTACAAAATTAATTTGTTCTTCACTTGTTGCATTTCCTGGAGTTTTGTGCCCTCTGTTATCTGAACCTGAAAAAGTACCACTTTCAGTTGTGTATGCCAAAGCGGTATTTATAGGCCCGTTAGATATACACAGAGTTTTTTCAAAATATTGCGCACAAACCCTGAAGGTTCCATTGGCATTCTTAAGATAGTATTGTTTGGCTATAACTCGTTGTTTTTTTGCCCCTACTTTCCGCCGTTTGGGTGTTTCTGTTTTTACATGTTGAATAATAAAATCTTTTTGGCGTTTATAATCTTCAAGTGCCCAATAAGTTTTACATAACACATATCGGTCATCTTCTGAAAAGTTTTGAGTACATTTGAAACGACATTTACTGCAGTCAATGATCTTAGGAGTTTTTGCAGGTTTTATTCCTGTCTTCGTTGCATACGGCTTACATTCAGATCTCATTTTTTTGGACTTTTTGGATTTCCAGTTTTTCATATTGACATTCTTTCATCGAGCATTTGGAGTCTCTATGTTGGGCGAATCATTTCGAATGGATTCAGTTTCAGACAGGACAAACTCTGGATTGGCATCAGAATCGTATTCATCGGAAGATAGTTCATAGCTTACTAGCAATTTAGAAGCTTTTCGGTTAAGGTCGGGTTTAGACACCATTCTAGAAGTTGAAGCAATATCCTCATTCGGAGCTTCATCGGTTTGCGATACCTCCTGAAATAAATCGGTAAAGTTCTTTATTCGAAATAAAATGGTATACGTAAAAATATTTTTTAATGTCCAAATAAAAATATATTTTTGCCTTTCAAACAGAAAAAAATACAACAAAAATGCCCCACATACTAAATTTCAAATAAAAAATTTATAATTTCGCTTTATTTTTTAACTTAAATACCCCGTACACTCGACCCGAGCCATTTACTTTTTAATTTTAAACGTGTTAACTTAGCAACTAGCCAATATTATAAACAAAATATTACAAAACCGCCAAAAACCTTTAATATAAAATAGAAATTAAATACCCGAACTTATTTTTTTAAATAGATGCATCCTTACGGTTGAAAAAACATTTTTTAAAGATAGTTCATAGCTTACTAGTGATTTGGAGGCGTCTAGTTTAAGGTAGGGTTTAGACACCATCCCAGAAGTTGAAGGAATATCCTCATTCGTAGTATTATCGGTTTGCGATGTCTCCTGGAATAAATCGGTAAAGTTCTTTATTCGAAATAAAATGGTATACGTAAAAATATTTTTTTATGTCCAAATAAAAATATATTTTTGCCTAACAAACAGAAAAAAATACAACAAAAATCCCCCACATACTAAATTTCAAATAATTTTTTTTTAATTTAGCTTCATTTTTTAACTTAAATACCCTGTACACTCGACCCAAATCGTTTACTTTTTAATTTTAAACGTGTTAACTTAGCAACGAGCCAATATTATGAACAAAATATTACAATACCGCCAAAAACCATTAATATAAAATATAAATTAAATACCCCAACTTATTTTTTTAAATAGATGCATTCTTACGGTTGAAAAAATATTTTTTTAAGATAGTTCATAGCTTACTAGTGATTTGGAGGCCTCTAGTTTAAGGTAGGGCTTAGACACCATCCCAGAAGTTGAAGGAATATTCTCGTTCGTAACATTATCGGTTTGCGATGTCTCCTGAAATAAATCGGTCGTTCTTTACTCGAAACTTTCTTGGTAATAATATTTTTTGTCATACTAGTTTATTATTGTGTTTTTATTGCTTGGTTACCCACTACATAATTGTGTACTTTATGCCCGTGCGGGCATAAAGTGCAGCTTATGCCCGTGCAGGCCATAAAGTACACAATTGCGTAGTATGTTAGTATGACATAAAAGCTTGTATGCCGGGTTTTGTAAGGTCGTCGTCCTCAGGGCATAAACATTTACTTAAAGCCCTCGGTACATAAATAACTATTTTGATGTCCAATTAAAAATACATTTCGATGACTTGCCTAACAACCAAACAAAAAAAAAACAAACATCCCCCACATACTGAACTTTAATTATAGTATATTATATACCTAGGTTGAGAAGTAAGCCATTATTTACCGAGCACTTTTATATCCTGAGGTGCGTAGCGCCGAAGGATATAATGTGCGAGGTTAATAATGGCCTTCTCAACCGAGGTATATATAGAATTTTTTTTACTACTAACACTGATATATTACCATATTTGATTCGATTTGATTTTTATATTAGTCATTTTCTACTGATTTTTCAAATAGTTCGAAATATCAAGTAGCCTGGAAGTTCAGTTGTCTAATTGACAGATATCGTAACATATTCTCCTGACAGCTCCATACATACAAAGTACCTTCTTTCCATCTAAATTTTGACAAAATCACATTATTAATAAGAATATTATAGGGAGTCATGAAAAGTGAGTCATACCGTATATAATTTTTTTACTAATAGCACTGATACAATCCTTATCATTATTTGAATTGATTAGATTTTGAAATTAATCATTTCCTACTCATTTTTCAAATAATCCGAAATGACAACTAGTTGTCAAACTAACAAGTTTGACATTTTGACATTTTCCGTTTCCGTTTCATTATTGACCTAGGTTTTTTTTAATATTATTATTTACCTAGGGTGAGAAATGTTACTTCTCATTTGAGGAATGGAGTAAATAATGGTGATTTATCATGTTAGTAGTAAAAAAAAAATTTATAATTTGATTTTATTTTTTAACTTAAACACCTGTATACTGGACCCAAATCATTTATTTACTTTATTAATACACCCAAACTATTAGGTCACCCTAATGTTCTAAAACATAATTAGAACAATTTAAATTTTAAGGTGCTCACCCTGTAAATCTTAATTCCAAAGTATATTCCGTACGAGCCAAAGTTATTACCAAAATATTAGACTTCTGTCAAAAGCCTATAATATAAAATGAAAATTTTAACACACTTAACTTTAGTTTTATTTTTTCAATAGATTCACCCTTATGGTAAAAAAGAATATTTTTTTACCGTTTTTTAAATAAACCGTTAAGTGAAGTAACGGTTTATTTAAAAATCCCGGCATTTAAATATGTTTTTTTCATTTATTCACTAGTATAGCCATAATTTACTTACCGGCATATTTTTGCAGATATTCATTATTCTTTTGATTCTTGAAGACATCCTAACAAAGTTAACAAAATTCACCTCAAATAACTAAGCTAAACTCTAAGTAAATGATAATAGTGTTCTACACTGCACCAGGATAGATCGTTAGCTCACGAAACTTGCAACTAAACTAATTTTAATAATGTGGTTCAACGCATCAATGCTAATTTTCCTGTATTGACTTGTCGTGCAGCAATAAAAATCACTAAGTGCCATATAGCGAACAAAATTTTAATTGAGAAATTCATTAAGTAACTTAGGGAGTTTTACCTTTACCAGAAAAGTATTTTCTTGCAACTAATGAAATTTATTATTTTACTAACGCGGTTTAGAAGTGATAAACGTACTTAATGAGTTTTTATATGATAGAATTTTTACCGCATATTACTTAGGTATGTTTAACTCATTTTTTGGAAAATCGGTACTTAGTGACTTTTACCTTTAAACCGACGATATGCTCTGTTAACTTTTTGTAGGTACATTATATCTATTTTCTCTATTGAGCGGTCGATAAATTGAAAAAAAATGTAACCTTAGATCATTGGCAAGTATAGATCGAAAACAATATTTGATATAAATGATTTTGTGAGAAAAAAGCATGTTTGTAAAAGCACGAAATTTATGCAAATAGGGTTATTAGGTATTTCCATTTAGAATTAGAATATCTCAGCAGGGTGCCTGTAATATTCATCTAATTTGAACTTATAATAGGCACAGCTATGCTGTTTCTTATCATTTTGACTCATTTCCTTTCTGATGTTTAATTAGGTAACTGATCTTTGATTTCAGCTTGTTGTAAATGCAACAGTGAGAAACAAGTTCTTACGTAGCCAAAAAATATTGATTTGTTAATAACATCTTAATACTTATTTGTGTATTTAGAGCGCAAAGTAACGGATTGCCGCTTGAGAAAGAATGTTACTGCGCGACGCGTAGCGGAGCGCAGTAATCTTTCGAAAACGGCAATCTTACTTTGCGCTCGAAAAACACACAGAACTTTTTCTACTGCCGCATTTCTCTATACTTATTCTGGAATTTACAAATGACTGTTTTTTCTCAAGCGGCAATCCATTACTTTGCGCTCTAAATACACAAATAACTATTAATTTATTTCTGAAAGGTGCACAGTAAATAATAACAGTGGCAACAACGCCGAACTAGTTAAAGAATTGTTTTACTCTGTACCGTTTGATGTCATTAATGATTACTCCGTCACAACCATATAACGCATATTTAGAATAAATAGAAGTTGCCCAAAATATCTTTCGTATTGCTTGGTGTTTCTCAACTCAAACGTTCCGTGCTTCATTTGCCAAATTAGCATTGAGCATTCTCGCAGCAAGTGTAATGTTGCTGCCAACTAAAGGAATATTTCTGATTTTGCAGAAATAAAAGTAAGAACCGAAAAAGAGGAAACGCTGTCTCAAGGAGAGGATATCACAACCATTCTTAATTTATATAAAGTGTGAACACTTTGTGCTTTTTTCTTGAAGATAATAATGCATGCTCCTTTTTTTGCTTAACTAATAAAAATACATTAAAATTTTTGTGATTTTTTGTCAACTTTGTGTTGAAAAGAAACTGAATGAAACACCTTTTGCATTCCATGCAAAACTTTTAATCCAGAAAGGATTTCCCATAAGAACGTAACAGAGCGCTTTCGGCCTAAGCCATCATCAGTGTTACCTGGAAAGCAAGTAAAAGAACCACCCATTAACGGACACGTGTTTCTATTTTTCATAAGTCGAAAAATAAGGCAGATACAACGCCTTGAAATGTGCTTATGACGTCACAATACACATGAATTGTTACGTCATACCATGCATAGTATATCTATATATATACAAAACTAAAAACTGGCATAGCTCTCGTAATAATCATCTTTAGTGGGAATAAAGAATACGTATCGATTTTTTTTCACTGTTCTATAGTTTGCAATAAAAAAAATCAGTTTAGTTTCTCAGGAAACTTCCTAGTTGACATTGTTATATTAAGATTTCAAAATTGGTAGGATTTGAAAGGAATTAAATTATATGTATAAAGTAAGAATGGTGATTTTTTTTGTATTGAGTAATATAAAAGATAAATAGGTAGGAATTCTTTCATTTACTTGTCAGTGGAGACGAATAACATATCTACGAAGTGAAACATACAACACCAATCGATAATGGTCATATCAAAATTCCACAAATTACAAGTTACATTTTTAAGAAAAGGGTTCACATAATTGTATTTAAAATAAAAACGAGGGCTAAAACACGTTTTTGAGTTGTGTTATTGACAGTCTTGACAAGTAGACCGATGATACAGGACATGATCCACCGATAATTAGCGGTAATTTTAAATCTTTAAAATCAAGGGCTAGGTCCAGAAGATAAAAACAGTATCCCTGGAGTAGAGACTGGTTACCACTAAGCTAGATGAGAGAGGAGAGAGGAGAGAGGAGAGAGGAGAGAGGAGAGAGGAGAG
>MU193186.1:13518-25050 GCA_016904865.1 Pissodes strobi
GAGAGAGGAGAGAGGAGAGAGGAGAGAGGAGAGAGGAGAGAGGAGAGGGGAGAGAGGAGAGGGGAGAGGGGAGAGGAGAGAGGGGAGGGAGATAGAGAGAGAGAGAAATTCAAGGATTTTATCAATACCATTGGGTTACTTACAGCACTTTCCGGTTCCAAACTTTATTAAAAAAAAACCACGGCTACCTCTGTTAGAAAAAAACCATTGGATTTTAAAAGTAGACCTAGCTTTACTTTCACCATTAAAAAGTTCTTGTCATCGGCTTGTCTAACAAATTTTGTCACTTGTTGTTTAGTAAGAACACTTGACAGCGGCACGTATCACCTTCTTTCTATAAAGGCTATGAGTTGAAGATACTTGTAATTGTCCTTTTTGAACGAGTTTTCATGTCATAAATTGCAATTCAAATATGCAAAAAAATTTGATCTTGACATTATAGTCATACGGCGCCGGCGTACAATTTATGCAACTATTTCAGGAAGTTTCGTTATATCAACAATCGATTGTACCCCTATCAGCTGCGCGTATGTGGGTGGAAAGGTTTTCAGCCGATGCAATGAAGGTCGCAGGCGCTGCCTTTTGGCACACCTACGCCGCCGCCGGTGCGTAGGCGATAAAGGTACGGTTACCGATGGGCGATAAAGGTATGGTTACCTTTATCGCCCAGTTGATGTTGTAGCTGACAATTTATTTCGAAAATCTCTCTATAAATATTAGCAACTGCACAAATTTCAAAATTCTTGGTATCGTCCTTGATAATGTGTAATGTTTAAATTATGCGTGAAGCACTCGTAAGATGAAAAGTCAAATTAATGATTTGATTGGATTTGTAACTAATTATTGCCAAATACACAATTGTATTTCATTAATAATGCAATATTGTTTTAAATGTTTAATTAAAATTTTTAGTTAAGCAAAATTAATATATTTATTTATATAAAAATATTAAATTATCAATGTATTATTCTACTATAAATTCGATACACATGTATATGCTACAAAACAAAATAACTATGAAACGTTTATCAACAATATAAAAACAGCTTCCAGAAAAACAATCCCCAGAGGATGCAGACAAAACTACATCCCAGGCATGTCTGCTGGGTCAAAGGACCTACTCAAAAAATACAAAGAGTTATACGAAACAAATCCATTTAGCAACGAAACGGTGGATTGCGGCACACAACTGCTTCAAGAACTTAGCAGAGCCAGACAGGAAAAGTGGATAGAGACCATAGAAATGCTGGATATGACGCACAGCAGCAAGATTGCCTGGAACCTGGTTAAAAAACTAGATTCAGATCCAATAGGTAAGAAAAAAGCTACCAATGTTACAGCGGACCAAGTGGCTCACCAACTGCTAGTCAGTGGGAAAGCTGGCCACAGACGAAAATCGACCAAGATTATGAGAGACCTCCAAAACGAGAACGAGCTGCTACACTCACCATTTTCGAAACTGAATGAAGCCATTTACACCCTCAAAAATGGTAAGGCTGCTGGCATTGACAATATATGTACAGAGCAAATCAAACACCTGGGAAACAAAGCTAAAGCATGGATTCTACAACTTTACAATACATGCTACGCGGAACAACAAATACCCAAATCCTGGAGAAAAGCAAAGATCATTGCCTTGCTGAACCTGGGAAAGATCCGGACCAAGCCAGCAGCTATAGGCCCATTTCTCTACTCTGTCACACATTTAAGCTATACGAAAGACTAATTCTCAAGCGAATCGAAAACTTTATCGACAAGAAACTCATTCCACAACAAGGAGGTTTTCGCCCCGGAAAGTCGTGCACGGGCCAGGTCTTGGCTTTGACTGAGCATATTGAAAGGGGATTTGAGGAAAAGCTGATCACAGGAGTTGTATTTGTCGATCTGTCGGCAGCCTATGATACGGTCAGTCACAAACTATTGTTAGGTAAACTGTACAATACAACCAAAGACTATCGGTTAACAAAGGCAATTGAATCTATCTTGTAGAATCGGAGGTTTTATGTTAATTCGGAGGGCAAAAAAGCAGATGGAGAGAACAAAGAAACGGTCTTCCTCAAGGCAGCGTACTAGCTCCAATGCTGTTCAATGTATACACAAACGACCAACCCGTGCCCACTGAAACACAACACTTCCTATACGCTGACGATCTAGCCATAGCTGCCCAATGTAAAAGTCTTAGGTCTGTAGAAGAAACTCTGCAGGGTGCTCTAGTAAAATTATCAGAATACTACAGAAGCAACTCTTTGAAACCCAACCTATCCAAAACACAGGTCTGTGCATTCCATCTAAACACAAGAAAGCTGGACATAAGTTGCAAGTGAAGTGCCTCGAACATACAGCACAACCAAAGTACCTTGGTGTAATCCTAGATCGCTCGCTGACTTACAAATTCCAATGTCAGAAAACAAAACAGAAGGTGTCGGCCAGAAACCATATTCTGAGGAAGCTGTTGGGGAGTAAATGGGGAGCAAGCCCAAATGTCCTTAGATCGACAGCCATAGCACTATGCTTTTCAACTGGCGAGTATGCGTGCCATGTCTGGAACAGATCTACACACGCCAAACTAGTCGATGTCGCACTTAACGAAACCTGTAGACTCGCCACAGGTTGCATGAAGGCAACCCGACTTAGTGAGCTCTACAAAGCAGCTGGCTTTGCTACCCCCTCTGCCCGCCGATCATCTGCGGAATATACGGAAAAGTTCAGGCAGGTTTTCGACGACCGTCATCCATTTTACGAAGCACCGGATCCGATCAGGCGACTTCAATCACGAAAAAGCTTCCTAAGTTCAATGGACCTGGAACCACCAACCAGCTATCCCCCAACCCCAACCAAAAACCAGCACCTGGTCACAATCAGAACTGGAGAACGTGGAAAAGCCTGAACCGAATACGCACTGGTGTCGCCCCTGTGAGAGCGAACTTGGTGAAATGGGGCCTAGCAGACGTGGACACCTGTGACTGCGGCGAAGTCCAAAATATGGAACACCTACTGAACTGCCAGCACTGCCCACACTCCTGCACCAGAGAAGATTTATGGCTCGCTAAAGAGAATGCGCTGGACGTCGCCCGCTACTGGGCTGAAAAAATGTAGAAGTAATCCGGATACGAGAAAGTAAAGTAAGTGTATATGCTATAATAATTATATGCTTAATAGTTCATTTAAAAAAATTTATTAAAAAGCTGGGAGGAATAGATTTGAAATGAATGAAGCCTTTATACACCCCACCTATGATTTATTTTATAATAGAAAAGTTTGTTTGTGCGATGTATGGATTCAAGGCAATAAACAACGTGAATGATGGTCGTGTAGCAAACTTTATGAATGCTTATAAATTCAGCGAAGGTGCAAATCAATTTGTATTGCCAGACAAAAATTTTGATGTTTTCCTCTTACCACCGTTAAGATCAGAATTTCTACAGCACGTTTTAAGGACGATTTATATATCCACGATTTGGGGCAATCCACATTAGTTCCTCTTGACTATGGATCGCAGCTTGAGGAAAACAAATACACTTGCAAGTGGTTTGAATGCAAACACTTACCTGAAATTGTGGAAATGATTAGTCAAGATGTCGAACATACTGAAGGTATTTATTAATGTTATTTGTGTTTTTCATGCCAATATTTCTTTCTTGATTTTTATACAACCAACAATTAATCCTTTCACATGAGAATGAAAAAGACGATGATCTTTTACCAATTAGACATGAGGACAGTGATGAGTCGAATGATAAGGAGAGTGTAGAAGATGATGAGTCTTCGAAAGACGATGAATAACTTTTTTATTATAAAGTTTTCGGACATAAATAGGTAGCATATAAATAATAGTTTTTAATAAAACAGCAAATTATTATTGATTTGACTTTTCATCTTGCGAGTGCTCCACGCATAATTTAAACATTACACATTATCAAGAACGATACAAAGAATTTTGAAATTTGGGCAGTTGCTAATATTTATAGTGAGATTTTCGAAAAAAAATGTCAGCTGCATGTATGTGGGTGGAAAAGTTGTCAGCTGGGCGATAAAGGTACGGTGCGTAGGTATTTCACATTTTTGACCAATTTGGACCCCCATCTGACAATTAATCCACCGCCTCCCGCCCAGCTGACAATGTCCAATGTTCATTATTTAACATAACTTTTCCGCATAAAAGTTTCGTGTTTCCTGAAATGATTTCAGATCACAATTTTTTTTTCTGTGTTTTCAACCCTCTCACGGCAATAGCGGCTAGATCGCGCCGGTCTAAAATCGTTCCCGACGGCAAAATACTGCGCGCGACGCGATGTTATGAGAATTACCCATGTCGTTGGGGTTCAGCAAAGACTATTCAAGCGGTATAGTGGTGTAATGGACAGAGTCAATGCATGTCATGCGGGCGGCTCAGGTTCGATTCCCGTTGGTTGCAAGCATTTTTTGGTTTTTAAAAGTTTTATTTCTTCATTTTGGGTATGCCTTGGGTTAGTTTTGGTTAGTTTATGTTGGTTGCGCCCCCGTAGCGAGCTAGCCGCTAGTTCTCACGGCCACCCGCACCGTTAGCATTTTAACATTTTGACCCTGAATCTAGCCACGGCCAACCCTGAATCTAACCTCGGTCGCGACAGATGTTTTGTTTATTGTTTTTTATTAATTTACCTTTTTTTCTTAATTTTGGGGTTACTTTGGGTTAGCCTTGGGTTAGTTTTGGTTAGCACTGGGTTAGTTCTTGTTGATTGATTGAGCAATGCAAAGCCATAATAATATCCCGGCTGACGGATCTGTGGCTAGATTCGGGTCATAATGTTTTAATGCCTACCGTTACCTAGCCAGCTGACACCTCATACGTAACTACATGATAGGGGTACAATCGATTGTTGATATAACGAAACTTCCTGAAATAGTTGCATAAATGTACGCGGGCAGTAGGACTATTAACACAACTGCAAATAATTTGTTCCTTGGGAAGTTTGTTTGTCACTTTATATGTTATCTGTACACTGTCAGTCAATTTTAAAGAGAAAAGTAGATTTTTTGTAAAATACTAATATATACATTATTATTTGATAGCTCAAAATTTTAAAAAATCTTGCATGCAACACATTGGAAAACACTAGTTTTGTGTAACTGGCCTCCTTTTGCGGAACTCGCTGCGCTAGTTGCATAAAATAGTGCTCTTGCCAATTAATTACATAAATTGCTCTTATATGATTTACAGCTTTCATAGCTACAAAAACTGTATGACTGACGAGGCCAGCCAGTGGTGCAGCCTTGTGGGGCGGGGTACTGAAATACCATCTCATATTTTCCAGCTCTAAATATTTTGGACCTTAGAGCAATGCTGGAGATCCCAGAGTTCAGGCTCGTTGATATGCTCAGGTGATATTTATAAACATAAATACTTTATACCCCTTTACGAAAATCCTTGATTAAAAGATCATATACTTTGGGTTAAATGAAACCTTTGGGTTATCTATCTTCCAAAGATAACTTTTAGTTTTTGTAGTCTGCATATCCTGTAATTTTAAGTGTACTTTTGTGAGTAATCTTTTGGTATTGTTAGTGATGGTAGACATGATGTTTTTTGTCGTACTTAAAAGAACTTGAACAAAAGCCTCCAAGTCAACTTAACTAATTCATTTGTTTACCTCTACTTATGTCATCAATTTCAAATATTTTCCAATTATAAATAATATTGTTTAACCTTTTGTCATTTTCATGTAATATTTACGTTACAAGTCCGATAAATTGATATATGCAGTACGAGTAAAATTCGTACGGATGAGGCGACGAGGGAGCCGTGTTTGAAACAATACTACAGATTCACGTACAACGTTTTACTTCATACTGTTTAAGGAAACTGGGAAATTAAGAAAAATATATGCATAATAATAATTTTAATTTGAAATTGATCATCTTCACTTTTTCATGGTAACACATTTATTTTATTTGATTGACATTAGTAAATCAAAACATGACAACTTTATTTGGGTACCGTAATAGTATATTATGCAATGGGCATTTAGTGATAGCTATTAAGACAAGGGTATGTGAATTACTAGTTAAAGGCTCGTGTCTTAATGAATACGAGTGTCTTAATAGCCAGCATTTTTTCTACGATTGGTCAAAATACTGAAAAATAAGTACTTTAATCTTCACAATTTACTAAGTAAATAGTAGCTATCAACCATCAAAAGTGAAACATTTTAAATCTGTTATGGTTATGACAATCGTTTTTATTGACCGAATATTGCTGTAATGTTTCATTTTTATTGGTTACAAACTTATAACTTAAATGAGAAATTTGTATCTTATTGAATATCATTAAGATACAGGTAGTAAATGTTTAATAAATCAATGCAAGTATAGTAGTAGAGAAGAAAATTTTACCGAACTAGTCTGGTTCAACTTCTGATTGAACTCAATACCGTAAAAACTTATTTTCCGGACTGAAATGAAGTAAAGGTGAGTTTTATGATATGCAAGAAATAAAATGTTAATTATAGAATAGCAATGACATGAATTTGGATGGCATCCAAGTTTTCCTTAAGTTTAATGTATCATAATTTATTCCAAAATCAAATTATATCGATTAACCCGATAGAAATATATCATATCGATTTCCGAAATAAATGTGAATACTTTATAGTCTATAGATATAATTGATAAAATCTATCAGCACGTTGAAAAATCCATCTTTTTTACCAACTTGTTTGTAAGATCAAGTGTTAAGTCAGTGCAAAGTATCAGATGATGCAATATAAGGTTTGTACAAGAGACCTATGTTAGGAATTCATGTTAGGAATAATAATTCGGCTTACAACGTGTAGCATTTTAAAAGGAAATCTGAACTAAATTAAATTTATTTGAATAAAAGATTTCATGACCCATTGCGGTTTTACTCAAAAAGATTAACTATAACTGGCTTTGTAGTATACAACTGATATTTTAAAGGAAAAGTAGAAATTGATGTAATAACATCATAACGTTTAATTCTTTAACTGGATCTTAATATTCTAAGTCTCTCATATAATTTTAGTTATCTGTTTAATACTTTAATTTAGTAACGGAAATCTGAGATAATTACACCTTCTTTTGTGTAAACATGCAAATTGGTAAAATATATATGCAAAGTTATTATGGTCTGAATAATATGTTTAACAACAAAGCATGCACGTTCTCAACTCGATTCCTCAACTAAATTCCTAATTAATTCTAATAGTAATTATTATGTTAAACAAAGGCAGAACTTATATTTAAAATCACAAAATCTCATGAATTACGTAGTAACAAAAATGTTTCATTTCAATTCCAACAAGGAATATAAAATTACACCAAAGATTTGTTGTCAAATTGTCGTCAATTTCAGTTCATTTATGGACCAAGAACCATAAAGTGCAACAAAAAAACTTTAATCCAATTTCATAAAAATAACTTTAATTATAATTTTATTTAGGCAATTGAAAGTATGAAATCTTTTTGAACAAGTTCCTGTAAAGCTGATACCTAGGGATTAGTAATAACAGGACAAGAAAAGATTTTGACTTGGTCTTGGAGACCAAAATCAAGACCATCTACTAATGAAAAGATTAGCTAAGAATGGCAATAAACACTTATCCATTGCCGTGCCTTCAAGTTGTTGGTAATAGTTATTTTTCTATTGGAAATAATTTTGATCCATACAAAGTTGGTTAGAGTTAAATATTCTTGTGTGATTTTGTTATAAAAACTATTCAACATCTGTGGGAGTTGTATACTAGGGAACAATGAGCTAACATCAAATGAGATTAATATTTCACTTTCCTTTAGCTTGGTGCCTTTTATTTTGTTTATGAAATCTAAGGCATATGGTACTTCTGAATTTTCTTGTTTTATAGGTAAATTATCAAGCTTTTTTGCTAGCCACTTTAATATATTATGGTTTGGTGATCATATTGCCGAGACTATGAGATGCACTGCCTTCCCAGGTTTATGAAATCTTGGAAATACAACTAGAGTATCGGCATAGTAAGATTGCTACCTGATATAATTTGCATTTAATTTGAATAGAAATAAGGTTGCTACATTTCTTCAAGGTGTTTTTAACTTGAACATACAAAATTATACTAATTATCAGCTTATTTGCTGTTTTCAACACAGCGAGTTAGGTTAATGTATATTGGGTCTATTTCTTATTGAATTTATTTCATAGGTAACTGCTTCCTATTTTGAATCAAATATTAAAACTTATTTGATTTAATTTACCAAATTTAATGTTTACACTAACATGCAAGTAAAAGTTGTTAATAAAAGACAGCTTACAGCTCTTAGGATTCTAATAAATGTTCATTTTTTTATAAAATGCTTTCGACTTTCAGATGGAAGGCTTACCAGAGCCTTATTAAATACGGTATGAGGTGGGTTTTAACTACTCTGCCACTGGATAACAAAACACCCTTCTTGGAATAAAAGTAAGGAAACAGATATTCAGAATGTAAAAGACTATGAATAGGTTTGCGAAGTATTATATACCCCATGACAGATGCAGTAAAAATATGGATAGAGAATATCTATCACCCGATTTAAATATTAGTAAACTAGTTAGTTGTATGTGCAAAGTGAAGAACTAAATGTAAAGGAATCCAAATTTGTCTTTTTGAAAAATGTTAATTGAAAATTTTTATCTCCATTTTCGGTGCCCTGCTTCCGACACTTGCGGAAAATATGACTATTATGACATGAAAATTAAAAGCATTAGTAATATGGAAAAAGACACGCTGAAACTCAAAAAGAGTTATAACTACAACTATAAATGGCAGAGGCAGCTGAAAACAAATGAAGACAGAAGCAATGATGGATAAAGGTATTAAAATGGCAATGGATTTTGATTTATTGAAAATCTTAACAACTCCTAAATGTCTACGGTGGGTTAGTTTGGGTTAGTTTGGGCTATTACAAAAGAAAATTATGGACCTATTGTTTAGGATCTATGATCTAACCGCATGTCAAGCACACATTTATGTATGGCATGAAGAACTGGCCTTATGTGGTCCGCTAGAAATTCTCTCTTGCATTATGCACTATGTAAGAATCTACATAAACACACGGGTTTTCGTTAAAACCGGAATATAAAAATTTTATTTGTTTGCACATACATGAAGGTAGTGCTTCGGTCTCGCCGAGACGAGACGAGACTATTGAGGTCTCGGTCTCGCAAAGTCTCGAGTATTCGAGTCTCCTCTTGGTCTCGCCGAGACTAGACATTTTGTAGTCTCGGTCTTCGTCTCGGTCTCGCCGAGAGTCTCGTGCACTTGAAAAAAAAATATTTATTTTAAAAAACCTTCCCAAGAATCGGTATTATAAATTCGACCTATTTTGTTATCACGTTAATGAATAATAATTAGATTTTTTGGGTTTTTTCAGGGGGTAATATTATAAGTGCATCCGATTTTTCCGAAAAAAATACGCGAGTGTTTTGTTTCAAACAAATTACATGTCAACGAGTTATTGAATTTTTCATAGGAAAACTTAGATGCACGAATGATATTTGGCAAGATTATTTCCTGGCTGAAGAAAAAAAGCCTATTTACTAGTAATATGATAATTTAATCAATCAAAGCAACGAATAACGAACAAAGCATTTTACAGGGTACTATTACTAAAGTTACAATTTACGTAAAATTTACAGTTATTGTATACTACGGGAGTGTTGCTTGATATATTGTTATGATTTTTTAAAATGCTTGATACTTCAGATAAATGCACATCATCTTCGGAGGACGTTGCAGCAGTACAAGTGTTTTGGTTTATTTGCCCTGAGGCTCCTTGCTTCCATTTCTTAAAGCATTTATAATTGTTGAGTGATGGTTACTACCCATTTGTAAATAGGGTTTTATGGAACTAGCTCGATTGTGTCCTGTTACTTTTATCAGCTGTTGCTCTTCGATCCCTGCTTTTGCTAGGTTGCTGACAGCTGTCGCTCTTAGTGAGTGGTTTGTAATTTTTTTATCTTTTGTGTTTAAACCAGTTCTATCCGCAGCTTCTTTTGTCCATTTTGACAGCTGGTTTCTTCCCACAGGGACATTTTTAAACCATCCTAAGGTCTGTGGAGTGTTCCATATTGGGTTTGGTGTCAAAAACAGCCTATCTGTCTTGATGTTTGTTGGACGTTTTGATATAAGCATGTAATACAAGCGTACCGGGCAAAATTCAGGGCGCTTAGTGTTTGGAACTAACCATTTGCTGTCGCACATTTTTTTTGCACCTCCTTGAGCGATTTTACTGAAAACTGGGTTGTATTCTATTCTTCCTGCAACAAGAGAAAAACATTTCATTACTTGGTTGGCAAAATATTATTTTTTCCATATTTTTACCTAATTAAAAAAAAAACAAACCGCAAAAACGAAATAATTAGTAGAAAAACATACCTGTTTTAATTCCATCATTGTCTGTCTCTGGTTTGAAGTAGTGCATCATACAATTTAAGGCTTCTCCACCTCACCACGCCAGCTCTATTGATGCTATAAGGTAAAACTTGCGTTGTAGCCCACTGGGTATATTTTCGTCCCATAAATATACCATTTTGTGGTATTCATCGAGTTTTAGTGAAGTCGAACTTGTTCTTCTTTTATCTTCTAGTTTCTGAAGAGTTCTTTTTGCGTTTCGAGCGTCACGAGATGTTTAAATTCAATATCGTGAAACGGATCAAATACAGTGTTCTAATCCACAAAAAGTTTCCTGTAGCTTTTTGGCGACGATGTTCCATATTATTTTAACGCAATGTTCTTTATACTCCTCACCATTGACTTTACGCATATTCCAAGCCCAGTTTTTGAGAATTAAATTCAAAGTTGATACTGTTGTATTTTTATCAATTACGTAGGTACTTTTTTTCAGAGGAAAAACTCATAAATTGCTTCCAAATGCTGTTGTGTGTCTTTACTGTATTACTGGGTACGCTATTTTTTACTTCTTGATTGATTTCTTCGTTTGGAACATACCCAAAATGCTCCATGTTGCACCAAATTACTTTTTTTGCTAAAAAATTATTTAAAATGGAAGCGTTGTTAGGTTGCTACGTGGAATTGTTTTGCTAAAGTCATTCGCTGATAACTAGATAGAAATTCAACATTTTTTTATTTTGACAGTACCTATCAAACATTTTTCCGGAAAAATTACTGGACAAGAGCTGTCGTGCAATTTTTCCACTTGAAAATTAAATATGAAATATACGAATCCTTGCCAGTGATTGATCAAAATTGATAGGAAGGAAATATCAAATAAATAATTTTAATAACCTCACAAAGTATGGATTTTTTAAGCAAAATTAATTTAAACAACAAAGTCACAAAAAAATCTTTATAGAGGTAACAGAATTGGTAGAGAAGTTAGCAAGTAAAATATATATCAGAGAGTAGAGTAGTCACTTTAGTCAGAATAGTCTACTCTACATAATATTTTATATTTTCGAAAGTAAACCTAAGAACCCTTTCATGAGGCGCGTTCCTGAGCAAAAAATATAAACGATTGTAAATAAACCTGGCAGAGTGTAGAAAGATTATTGGCTATTGG
>MU193187.1:0-13737 GCA_016904865.1 Pissodes strobi
AGTTCATAATCAAGTTGCTAGTGTCTACGTCAACGGTACACAATTAGACAGAGTCTCAAGTGCGAGCTACCTTGGTTGCAGGATAAACGAGGACTGGGATCCATCAGTTGAAATCAAAATACGTATTGAGTGTGCCCGGGCAACATGTATTCGCATGAAAAAACTTTTTACCAGTCACGATCTATCGATTGCCCTGCGAATGAGGATGATTAGAGCATATGTCTTTCCAGTTCTTTTGTATGGAGTCGAGAGCTGGACACTAACAGAAGCCACGCTCAAACGTCTACAAGCTTTCGAGATGTGGTTGTACAGAAGGATGTTAAGAGTAAGTTGGGTGGAAAGGATCACAAACGAGGAGGTGCTTAGAAGAATGCATAAAGATACAGAAGTGGTCAATATTGTAAAACAACGACAACTTGAATATTTCGGACATATCATGAGACACCCAGAAAAGTATGACATTCTACATCTTATAATACAGGGTAAGGTTAATAGTAAGAGACGCCCCGGCAGACGAAGAACTTCCTGGCTCAAAAATCTCAGACAGTGGTTTGGTCTCACCACTATACAACTTTTCCGAGCGGCTACCAATAAAATCATGATTGCAAACATGATAGCCAGAATGATCGCCAACGATCATTAAACGGTCATGGCACCTAGAAGGTTGTTAGAAAAACATGCGCCATATATTTATCAGAGGAAAAAATTATATTGGTGTCTTCTTACTCCAATGGTAGTTAAGGCTATGAAGGAACAAAAATATCCATAAAATAATATATCCGATAATTAGCATATCCGTATCTGACAACTGGACATGAAGTCGTCTTTCAAATACTTGAAGAAGCAGCATCTCTGAAGACATCAGATATGATAGTAAAAACCCACATGGAAGCAAAGCGAAAAAAAAAACAACGAATATGTCAAAATCGGAACAGCGTGTCAAAACAGAACGGAACATTTTGCAAAAAATTTAATGTCACTCTTTGCTTGTCTACTTGCTTTGGCCAAATTCATAAAAAGGTATGATTTGTGTAAACTATTTTTAAATACTTATATTTTCATTTAAAAAAATATAACTTATTTTGCGAGTCTAAATTTTGAGCCTAGCGTCCTCAAATGAGGAGAGTCTTTTTTCAAAAATTTCAAAAAAAGTAGACAAAAATCCTGTTAGCAGAGGGTTTTGTATGGCAAAATATAGTCGTGAGCAAAGATGCACAAAAAATTAATTTGGAAATTAATGGGTTAAAGAACACAGGGTTTGTGACACTTCTGCCGATTCCTTGGTCCCCTTCGATTTGGTTGGATCAATTTTTTTTCAGATAGCCACCACTTGATGTTACTAGACAATAATTGCCAATTGTTTCTATAATGGGTACATATGTATAAGTTTTCTAGTTTGTCTCGCATTAACAAGTGGTTTGTGATAATGCAGTACCAATACCATTTTGAATAATAATGTTTTTAAATTATTCGAAAAATGGTAAATAACGAGATTTTATTAAAAGGAACCAGATCGCAGCATCATCGCCGCCTCTGTACCAAACATCAATGGAATTTCATCCGCGTCATGCTCATAAACAAAATAGGTTGCATTATGCATCGCTGGTGCCAGCGCCGATAAAACCAACGACAACAATTGCTGCATGAATGACCGATCATGTGAAGATAACATCCTTAGTCATGATTTACTAATCGCTGGGATGAATAAAAATAATGAACAATACTATTGGATTGCGGAATTATCGATAGCATTGCGGATAATTATTAGACTAAATCGAAAGAATGCAATGTATCGGTGTGTTCTGACGTGCGGTCGAAAAATCAATAATGGTCTAATATGGTACTAAGTCCAATACGATAATTTATTAATATTTATTGATAAGAAATAGTTGGTCGAATGTTACATAGAATGTTAACATTTAAACTCTTGCGACTTCCTGAAGTTTAAATTATTAAGTTTTTCTACTTTGTTTTTTTTATCATTTGATCAAAAGATGTTTTTTATTTTTTTAAAGCTTTGTTTGTTTCTTTTTTAAATATGGGTTGGTTTGGGTTAGCTTTGTTTGTTTGCGCCCCGGAGTGAGTAAACACACATTCCGATTAGGCAAAACTAGAATTCAAGATATTATACTGCAAGGTGCCTGCAATATGGCTATATACAAAAGTCTACACTTCGAGGCAAAAATGTAACGCTAATAAGAAAACGATGAGCATTAAAGTTAAACGATTCTTGACTAATTTACTAAGAAAATATCTATACAAGGGCATGCCCAAAATACACCGCTGTAATTTTATAGACTAACGAAAATGACATGTAAATATTTGCTTTCTTTCTAAAAAAAAAATTGCAATACCTCTATCAACCCGAGTTGTGTATAATGCCCAAGAAGAACAAAGTGTTAAGGTACAAGTTCCTGAGAAAATAGTTAAAAACTGAACTTTTACCTATCTTGTTGAAAACAATAGATCGAATTTTAACTACAGGCGCAAATTACACAAGTCCGCACGCAGAGGAATTTATGGTTCATTTCCTGTTTAGTTCAGTTGTCTACTTGATCATTGCACCGGGTTAAATATTAGTTTAAAGTTGTATCTATACATTCCTCGAATTCACTGGTTTATTATTAAACAAGGATATTATTTCTTAACCGCTTCTTGGAAAAATATTCGTTGGCAAAATTTTAAGACCCCTGTCCGATTTTTTGGATCTTTATTTAGGACTTTAGGGTGTCAAACTTATATTGTACAAGATAAAATAAATATATGAAAGCGTCTGAAATGAAAGGGGCTGTCGTAATGGTTAAATACCAAATCGAGTTTTACATATCAACTTTTTTGGCAAATAAGCTGGGATTTCCCCGTTTTTTGTTCAAGCTTCATCTAGGACGTTTCAGAAAAGAGAATCGGGAATGATTCCAAATAAAAACTTAAAACTAATCATTTCAGTTTTGTCTTAAAATTTCGTCAAATGTTGCATATTGAATTTATTGTTGAAGTGAAAACTTCATTAGAATCGCGTTAGGTACACTGCTCCCTGATTAGTAAGAGGAAGATTACGAGTACATCATGCTAAAGAATTGGATTGATACGATTGGCATAGCTATTTTTTTAAAATGCCAGATTCGTAAACCTCTATATCTACTATAAAAAAGTTAGATAACAATTTTCCGTAGTGAGGGGGAAATACGAGAAATTCGATGTTAAAGGGAAACACGCAAACAATCGTAAAAAAGGCTCAAGTTTTCCACACTTCGACATTTTTAAGAGTTTGGATAGTTTGATGTATTATGGGAATTTTGAATGAATACCTCGTCCAATATTTTGACATGTCATGTAGGTTAAAATAGGTACATTTAACTCAGAAGCATTTATAGAAATTCCCCATCGAACTAAAGTCTCGTTTTTCTCGCTCTTCGCGTCCTTTTGGGCGCTAAAACGACCCAAAGTGACCCCTTTTTCAAAAATATACACGCCCATAAAAAATTCACCTCGTTCTCTGCTTCTCGCCAATCTTAAAGTTACCAATTTGTTAAAATACATAATTAACTCTGACTCTAATAATTGTAATGACAGGGAAACAATTGAAATTATTTCAGTTAAAATGGCAAATTGTGTTTTAATTTATTATTGCACTATTTATACCGTGAATGTCACACAATGAATGTTTAATAATTATTATCGCCATTTTTCCTACAATATTTTAACCAATAACGTATAGTAAATACTTAAAGTTATTGAGCGACCAGCAGTATCTTCTGATTTATGATGCCCAATTGATTTTTCTTCTCACTATTTTAGATATGTGAGGTTAAATAGTTTGGGCATCCGCTGCTGAATAGTATTAATTAAAAGCATTCAATTTTTGAGCACTCTGTATTGATCATGTCTTCAATAGAACGTTGCCATGACGACCTCTATAAACCACTCTTCAAATAAACCGGACATAAATTGAAACTTCTCAATTTTTTAAAATAATTAATTCTGACTCTAATAATTGTAATGATAGGGAAACAATTGAAACTATTTCCGTTCAAAGGACAAATTGTGCTTTTGTTTATTATTGCCCTCCTTATACAGTAAATATCACATATCACTATATATTTTGAGTAACATCCTAAACTTTACATCGAAATGTGGATTTGAGATCTGGGCAAAGTTGCCAGGTCTAGTACAAAATCACCAGGTAGTAGTTATTGTAGTTCTACAACAACGACCGTGGAAGTACTACTGCGTTGTCTAAAAGTGTCATGAAGTACACCTCATGTTTCGATACTTGTACGTCAGGTGGCTCAAGTTCACCGCCAAAGGATTAACCAAGTTTATATGCTGTCTCTATCGCCCTCCAAGCGATAGAGCCTACCAAAGCTTTTTTACAACACTAGCGACCACTTTTGACTCATTACAGGTCGATCACCCCAATTCAAAAATAACCGTTCTGGAAGATTTCAATGCCCACAACACCAACTGGTTCAAACATCACAACAAGACCGGCAACGAAGGTAGAGAAGCTGAAGCATTTGCCATCAGCTGCAGGTTTACTCAACTTGTAGGCGAACCAATTCGAATCTCAGAGAGGGGCGAATTCGCCGCCCTCCTGGATCTTTTTTTAACCATCAATCCTGACCAGTATACAATTACAGTTGGTCCGCCATTAGGTACTTCCGACCACAAACTTATTGCAACGGTTTGTGAATTGCCACGTATACAGAAGGATCCACCCTTGCTTGGCAAAATCTGGCATTACAATTCTGCAAATTGGGACGATCTAAGGGAATTCTACTTAGATTTTTCTTAGCTCGACGTCTACTTTGGCCCGGCAATCTGCTGCCAAGAGATTACGCAAGTAATCTTCTCAGGAATGGAAGCGTGCATCCCAAATTCCATCAAGTTACCGTCAAAAGGAAAGCCCTGGTTCGACAGAAGGTGCGGAAGAGCTGTAGGTAGGAAACAGCAAGCCAACAAATACTGGCAGGAAAATCAGACCGTTGAAAATCGCAATTATTTTGTCGAAGCAAGAAACGAATGCAAGCGTGTGATTGACGAAACTAAGGGCAACTACAATCAAAAGATCAGGAAAAAACTTTTGCAATACCCCAGTGGCTCCAGGAATTTCTGGTCGGTAGCAAAGGCAGTAAGTAATAATTTTACAAAAACGTCTCTCCCACCTTTGACAGACGAACGCGGCATCACGGCGACTACAGCCAAGGAAAAAGCAAACATGCTTGCCAAAAAGTTTTCATCGCACTCTACCTTAGACGTCCTCCAAGGCAATGCTCTCCCCACCATATCGAACATCAACACTACCATGGCAGTACACTACCATGGCAGAAGTAAAATCCTTAAAGAACTAGATACGCAAAAGGCATCAGGACCGGATGGCGTACCTCCCATCGTGTTAAAGAACTGCGCCAACGAGCTAACACTCGTTTTTTCCAGACTTTTTCCTCTGTCTTACCCAAAAAGGGATTTATCCATCTTCTTGGAAAGTCGCTCGAGTGCAATCTGTTCTAAAAAATGGCAAGAAAACCACGACCTCAAGCTATCGCCCAATTGCCTTGCTTCCAATAATCTCTAAAATCATGGAACGTGTAGTCAATCAGCAACTACTCAAATACCTTGAGAACAACAGAATAATCATCAATACGGCTTTCGCAAAGAGAGATCGACAGGAGATATATTGGCCTAGGTCACTCATATATGGAGTAGGGCAATTGAGAACAACGGAGAGTCTCGAGCGATTGCGTTGGATTTTTCGAAGGTATTCAACAGAGTTTGGCATGACGGATTGCATAACAAACTGCCGTCCTTCGGACTGCCAGCCTGTCTTTGCACCTGGCTTGCCATGTGATGGACACATCTCAGACACATTCATCATTAACGCCGGCGTGCCTTAGGGCGCAATACTTTCATCAACTGTTTTTCATCTATATTAATGAGCTGCAGACCGAAACGAATAATCTTGTTAAGAGTTTCTCTAATGACAGTATCCTTGTCTCCCAATTTAGATCAGAGAAACCCTTACCAGCAACTGAGACTTATCACCGCAGACAGAAGCAGATTACAACAATAATTAATGAAGACCTGGAGAGAGTTCAAACTTGGGGAGACAGAAATTTGGTCCAGTTTAATGCAGCAAAGACCTAAGCAGCCACGTTTACCAAGAGGGCCAATGCGACGGACCCTGATATCATTATGACAGGATCGGTCATTCCTTCATCCTCGTCAATTGGACTACTGGGTGTCTCGGTCAACAGCAATATGTCCTGGCATGACCACGTTGCTAACATCGCAAAATCAGCCTCGCAACATCTTGGTGCGGTAATTCGTAACAAAAAACTGTATACACCGTAGCAGTTGCTCTTGCTCTACAAAGCGCAAATAAGACCGTGCTTAGAATATTGCTCACACATCTGGGATGCCGCAATAAAGCACACCCTAAAGTTGCTGAATTCCATTCAGAGGAGAGCTGTGCGTCCCGTCGGCGACCCGGACTCTGGATAGTCTGGAACACCGCAGACATGTGGCCGAGATGTCCCTGTTTTACAGATACTTTCACGGCAAATGTTTCCATGATTTGGCCCGCCTCATCCCGCCCCTGGCGGCGCCTGTCAGACAGTCACGACAGACGGCAAGCGCGCATTAGTGCGTCGTACAACTGGAAACACCTAGAACATCGCTTTACAATAACTCCTTTGTGTGGCGCACTGCATCATTGTGGAACTCACTCCCAGGACATCTGTTCCTCCCTCATTACAGTCTGAGGCAATTATTCAAGAACCGTGTGAATCATTATCTTCGCACATACACCGCTCGTCGAGCGCCATAGGATACCCCTTTACCGTGTGTACCATTGCCATAAAAAAATATATATAAGCCACATAACAGGGCACGGTACTCTCACGGGTATATTATAGGCCTTAGCCTTTCGTGACCTGTGGCACACACATATAAAAAACTGCGTGAAATCTCATTGGAAACAGTTTGAAGCTGAAAAAATGGGACTGCATCGGAAAATTTGATCTTTTTTTTTTGGTGCTTAGGTGCAGTTTCTGTCGATTTTATGGCACCTTTCGAGGTAAAATTTAACTTTCAGCATATAGATGCGTATAGTTGTGGTAAGATTGCCAGAAATATTATTTAAAAAAAAATCGAAGCATGAAACATGCGCTAGGATCGGAGAATTTTTCCAAGTGAAAATCAGCTAATTTTATGGAAGGTTTCGAGGTAAAATTTTACTTTAAATATCGAAGTGTACAGCATTTGTGGTTCAAAATATTTGTTCATACTGCAGTTATTTCGATTATTTCTCCCATTTTTGTTTCTACACAAATTATGTAGATATCGCACACCCTATTAAGAATTAATTGTTAATTTTTTTTATGTATATAAACTAGGTAAATGCTCATTCAACTTTAATTGGGAATGCAAAATTTTTAGAATGGAAGTTGTTTGCTTTGGCTACAAATAAACGGATTTATAACATTAAAAAAGCGTTTCTTATTATAGGCTCATGGTCATCTATTTATTTCTTTGGGGTACAATGGGGATACATACAAATAGGTACCTAGATCTTTAGTTTGAAAAATTAAAATAAATTTTAAATACAGAAATGAATAACCATCAATTTCTCATGTCAAAAAATGCCTGGAGAAGAACCTTTGAATTATCAATAATATACTTATTGAATCTATTTATAATTTTCAACAGAAAATGAAAAATTACTTATATATCGATAAGGAAGATAACAAAAACAACGTGTTTTTTGTAATAAGAAAAGACCGGAATAGCGTATTTACAGAATTCCATGTAAGTAGGTACATAATATAATTAGGTAAAGATATAGGTATATAAAAAAGAAATTTAACAAAATTAAAGAATTTGCATATCGCTGTGCTAGAACAATACTAGGGCAACTTAAAAAAATGCCAATGAGGAAGTTTCCTGCAAAATTAAACTGATTATTTTTTATTGCAAACTATAGAACAGTGAAAAAATCGATACGTATTTTTTTATTTCCACTTTATTACGAGAGCTATGCCAACTTCTAGTTTTGTATATATAGATATACTAAGCATGGTGCGACGTAACAATTCATGTGTATTGGTACGTCATAAGCACATTTCAAGGTGTTGTATCTGCCTCATTTTTCGACCTATTGAAAATAAAAAACACGTGTCCACTTATTTTTCATGGGGTATTGAAGTCAGAAATAAAAAAAATTGATGAAACTTCCTGATTTTGAGTTATCCGGACAATTATGATGCAAAAAAATTGCTCTATCTGTTATAGTAAGATGTATAAAATTCGTTCATTTGAACGCAATATAGTTTTTATCCTACTATTGTAATATATAAATTTTAATTGGTTTTTGGGTTAATAGTAAGACACGTTAAAATTGTTAAAAAGTATTTTTCTTATGTTTGAGATGGGGTTAATTATTATAACTTTTTGTTGGTAAAATAGTAGGACATTTTAAGATGTCCGTCCTTTTTCCCAGGTATAACTAAATATTTGTTTAAGATATCTCGGTGTTTAAGGTATCGTAGTATTACACTCTCAGACATACATATCTTACTATTTCACTAAAAATAAGAAGATTCGTTTCAATACATCTGCTTTTTTAAAATTATCTTAGTATTGCGCCAAGTTATTATTTAATACTCGATAAAAATCAGAAAATCTTTGAAGATGTCTCAGTATTGAACCAAATATTGGTTCAAACTTGTCGGTCCAGCTCCGGATTAATATGCTGCCGAGTGCCATAGAGTACGGACGTTCACGTGTATTACTAAGTAGGTAATAATTGTTACCGTGTGTGAAAATAAAAAACAAATTTATAGCTATTATGTCTATTTATACTGAAAAAAACATCTATGGTGTGAAATCGACAACCCATAAATATCTTATTGCAGGTCATTCCCAAATTGAGGGAGACTCGACGCATTCCTCTATCTTCGAAAAAAAGAGCTCTGTTAAGTGGGCCATTGTATACTCCACAACAAGTGGAAATGTTTATTAAATTAGCAAAAGAAACCAGGAAAGCCTTACCTGGTAAAGAATGTAAAATATACCGAAGTATTAGATTGGAAATCTTTATTAGTAATTTTGGAAATTTTATCAAAAATACGGATGGCGAGAAGGTATTTTGGAGCAATATAAAAATATTCCGTATAACCAAAGATGATCCAAATGTTATTTATTATAAGGACACCTTTGATACACACTTTAAAAAAAATCAACGGTACTCAAAAAAATAACGAAGATGGCAGACCTACCCCAGCGTATATCGACAGGCCCAAAGTCACTTAAAAAAAAGGAGGACCACTTAGCTTGCTTAAGCATATTCCAACAGAACGTCATGATTTTTTAAAAACTTTCGAAGCATTTAAAAAGGAGCAAAAAGTAGAGCCTCAAGATAGTGAGTAAGGATAGCTTTTCTCCACAGAGACAAATATAAGAGCCCGCATTACCCATATTTATGCTAATTTAATGTTTTACCTTCTCTACAAGTCGTTTTGTGTTGTATTTAACTGTAGTTCTTTAGTATTGACTTTTTTGTTATTTGTTCCAAAAATAGTGTTAGTTTAATTTATTCCCAACTTTAAAAGTGTATTCTCATTTATTTAGGTATTTCTGTATCTTTGAACATTTGTTTTGTGGAAATGGAAATTATTTTGTACTAAGTACTACTGTTTTCTTTTATGCGTCATTGGAAAGACAACCTCCGAAATATTAAATGAAAAAGACAAAAAACATAATTTACACTAAAAACAAGGTAATACTAGGTTATCTTAAAAATTAAAAAAAAAAGAGTTAACTTTGCTAATTTTCTGAAAACTAAAGAACAATACAAAGACATTTTCAAGAAAAATAATAACAACTTTTATAAATTAAACAATTAGGCAATTCAATTCTAAGATAACTTAAATCAAAAATCAAAACATCTTCTAGAAATGTCGCTTTTTCCAAGAAAAATACATCTTACAAAATAATTATTTTATTAAAAAATTGACACTTATTAACAATGATAACATTTACAGTAGGTGTTTATATGTAAATAACGACGAATTGCATAAAATATCATGATTCGTTTAAGTAAAAAATAGCATTATGGCAATTAAAGCATTAAAAGTCGATTTTCTCGAAATGAAGTTTTTTAAGTTGTCCTAGTACTGTTCTAACACAGCTATATATAAACAAATTACAACAAAAAATATCAATCCTTAACGTCCGAAGAAGATTGCCTATACATGAACCATTCATTTAATGCTATTTTATTAGTATAGTACATGATGATTTACAAAAAAAAAGTTGTGAATTTTAATTTTATATTTAAAAGTGTAGAGTTATGTTTACGAAAGGGATAGATATTGGTCAATTTCAAATCGAGAAAAATGTTTTCCCAAACGCCTAAATTTCCGATAAATTTACTTTGGAAAAATATGAATATTTTATTTTATAACAAAAACAAGATATTTATTTCAGATTTGTCTTATAATTTCGTCAAATATTGCATATCGGATTAATTTTTAAAAATATCCCTTAAATTTGTTTTTAACAGCTGTTCAAATAGTATCCTATTTGTTCGCAGTTTCATCTAATTCTTTTCCCCTATATAAAATATGATCACGCAAAATACCAAAAGAAGGTTTTAGTTAATTTATCATGAAAAAGAGAATAAAAACAGGCAAAATGCATGTGTTCGGACGATTTATACAAGTAAATAACGTTTTTTTTTTCAAAATGTGTATTAGGAAACTGGCCTTTTCGCTTACTTGTACAGTCAAATATAAAATATTAGGAAAGCTAATAAATCACAAACATAACAGAGCTTTTGGAAAATTGGATCACTATTGCGTATGGCATAAAAAAACTAAAATACTTAGATATAAAAAAATATAATAGAAAAATAATAAATATTAAGCTCTGCAAAGAGATATTGCTTCTACACAAATACATAAAGAAAAATGCATTTTGAAGTAGCAAAATGTGAATAATGCGCATATTAAAAAATTGTTTACTCACGTAAATTTACTGCCCTCGAAGGAAAACAAAAAATCCAAATTCACTAATATTATAAGACACGCACTAATCATAGAATACCAGAATTGCCATTGTCACTGAACAAAACGAACAATAAGCTGGTGTCCGTCACTGTACGACGTTGGTATGTAGAAAGTTCATTCATCCAAGCAAAGAAGCCCCAACAAAAGCGCTTGCTGTCCCACAAACTGAATCGGTTACACTCGGTCGTAAACCTAAATTCATTCATGAAATCAATAAAAACTTTCCGAAACCGGATATTCCGCTGGTGTATTATGCAATTATCTATTTTTGTTGAAATGCTCAAAAGCATTTTAGGAATGCGGAGAATGTAGGTTAAGCAGCAAGGTTTTTTGCCTTGCCGAAGGGGAATCATTTTAAAATAATTAGTTTTATTTTAAACAAAAAGTTGATTGGTTCGTCGTTACAATACTTGTTGTGCGTAAATTTTATTATGGTATTTATTGATTATTAAAAATTGTTCTAGAAGTTATTAACTATGTTGGGGTTTGGCAAAATGTACTAAAACGGAGTTTTATCCACAATACTGAAACGGAGTTATTGCACTCGGCGCGCGTTTCGCTAACAATGTTAGCATCATCAGCGGATGATTAAAACTGTAGTAGTTATTACGAAAGTGTTTATGATCCTTTATGATCATGTGGTTGGGGGTAGCACAACAATGCCGCCTTTATGAATTAGATATTTCAGGAGGATCTCTGAAATGCACTGGCCATCGTGCATGAACCACTTTTGTTTTGTCAAAAGAATTGGTACCTGTTTTAGCAGCGCTTGGAGTTCCTCTTCGAAAAGTTGGCGATAATATAATATTGTCTGTTTAGCCACCTGACAGAAAAAATGATCTTATTAAATCAGCGCATTAAAATAGCCGCAAAAGAGCCTAAACAAATATCAGAATGCAGACCAGTGTGATCTACAAGTGTAATATCTTCGCCAGCATTAATTTAATATTGCAATGTGTCTTCCTTGTCCTTCCAAGGATGGAACATTTGCATATTTTCCGAAAACGGATATTCCTCAGTCTTATTAGGCAATAATTGATTTTTATTGAATTTTTCAAAGGAATTTTAGTATTGCTGGCTAAGAAAAGTAGGTTAAGAATTTTTAATGCTTTTTTACGAACGCCGACAGACCATCCGAAATAATTAGATTTACTTAAAATGAAAATAAAAAGTTAATCGGTTCGTCGACACAATACTTGACGTTAATACGTTCAGTGAGAATATTTTTTGGCTATTTGGGAATTCCGAAAGGAAACAACCATGATAAATATGGAATTAAATAATTAACTCGTTTCGCCAAAAAAATAATTTGAACATCAGCTTTTCTTCTAACCACTTGCGATGGATATGGAGTTCTATAGCATCTGCAGGTGAAATAAGTTAGAACTTCGCAGGTAATAGATCAAAATCGAGCTCCAAACACTCTGGAAAAGAGAATAGAACTTAAAATTGCAGCTTAGGGATAGTGGAAACAAAGCCATCAAGACACCTATAGCACTTGAAATGTTGGAGACGTTATCGAGAATTCCATTCTTACAAAAATTAAAATAAAATATTAACAGAAATAAATTGTTTCTTCGCCTGATTGTGGGACACTGCAGTAATATGAACATCTTGAGAACTCCAATAATCTTGCCATGTTGGCAACGTCGACATTCCAATTATTTCTCATCGGCCCGGTGTAAAAGCGTGCGGCAACATCACAGACGGTCGTGGCTGCTAACCGGCCTACGGGGGATGCCACCTACTGCTGAGATGCATTCCTGTTGTGCCATGCCTTCTCGATACCGTTGACGTTGCTCTTACTGCTAGAAAATGGGTTAGATATCCGAACTGCAGGAAAATAATGAATGGACCCTCAATTTTTGAAAACGGCCTATTGTATTGGAACGATGCTAAAGCTCACTAATGAAATCTCTAAAGAAAAAGGACGACAAGGGATTTCTTGAAAGTAGCAAATTTTGAATAGAAGGTCTAGGAAATGCTGTAAGAAAAACCTAAAAAACCTATTCGCTACGTCAGCTACGTGCAACGTGCTGAGTGGAGAGGGCGCGTTTAAGTAACACCACGAGAAGATATCTTCCATAAAATAGGCAGAAAGCGCTGCTTATCGCCTGGCAGATGCTCTCATCTTCAAATCCTTTCAAATTAGATTTAAGGAAAATAAATCTACTTACTTACTTAGTTACCACAAAACTATACGCATCCAAATGCTAAAAGTAAAATTTTTAGTTTGAAATCTGTCATAAAATTCACCAGAAACTGCCTCTTTTTCCGATCCTGACCCATTTTTCTTGCTTCAAAGCCTTATTAGGCGATTAAATGCAAAAATATACAAATTCTAACAAAAACGTCATGCCAAAATATGGGTCGGTCAAGTTTGCCCCCCGTATTAAACAAATTTCAGAAATAAATAAAGCATAATTTTGCACACATTTTGCACAATTTTGCACACCGCAAATAAAATTTTGCACACCGACACAAGGAAAACTAGAGCTGTTTTTTATACAGGGGGCAAACTTGACCGTTCCCCCCCGTCTGTTACAAAATTCAAAAATTTTGATGCCATTCGATTCGGCAAATTTTGCACAATTTTGCACACCTATTTTCAAATTTTGCACACTTTTCTGGGGAAAGTTATGAGGTGTTAAAAATTTGAATTTTCCCCCCC
>JAEQML010061973.1:0-25049 GCA_016904865.1 Pissodes strobi
CCTGTTGGGTAGGTTTTTGTTAATAAATAAATAAATAAATAAATAAATTGCCGCCTGGCTTAAGATGATGTTGTTCCATTTACTTCTGAGACTCCTGCAACTTCTTGTTATTATATTTTGACCTATAAGCTATTCTCATATCTTTCCAGATCTGAAAATCGTTTTTTTTTTCGTATTTAATGCCTAAAGATGCAATCACTAACTGCAATTCATTGAAAATTTTCACATCTGTTAAGAGGATATTCATTACTTTGCTTCCGAGACTCTTGCAAGTTCTTTAAATTGCACTTATGCTATAATATTATCTCATATCCCCCTCATATCTGGCAATCGTTTTATAAATTCAATCACTGTCTTGAAAGATGCGACGATTTTCAAAAAATTGCAGCTATTTTTTGAAAATCGTCGCATCTCTTAAGACAATTAAGAGAATTTAATTCCACTTATGCTATAAGCTATTCTCATGTTCTTCCATATTTGCAATAGGTATTTTGCATTTTATCAGTAACTGCGATTTCTTGAAAATTACCACATTGCTTAAGGGAGGATATTCTTCAATTTTCCTCTGAAACTCTCGCAACTTCTTTTAATTCCATTTACCCTATAAGCTATTCTTTTGTCCTTTCATATTTGCAATATTTTTTTTTGCAGTCAATAACTAACTTTAATTTCTTGAAAACTGCCGCATCGCTCAAGAGGATATACTTCACTTTCCTCCTGAGACTCTACGCTATAAGCTCCTTCCATATTAATTCATATATGGCAATCGTTATGTTGTATTCAATTATTAACTGCATTCTCTTGGAAACTGCCGAAATTCTTAAGAGGATATTCTTCAGCTTGCTTCGGAGACTCTTGCAACTTCTTTTAATTCCACTTACGCTATAAGCGTTGACTGATAATAGGGGGGAAGACGCGCAAATGCCGTGCCTAGAAACGTGACACCTTCCTTTTCGATACCCTTACGTCTCACCCACTGATTGGTGGTGCGACTTCGCGGCATATGCCTGGAAATGCGAAAGGAATTCATACCATTCTTGATTCATTTATTAGATCCAGTCGCGTGGCGCTTTGAGATACTCGGGCAACGGCCAACGCAACGGATGTTCACAAGAAATAGTTTTCGCACGTATGGAGTTTTCGCATTGACCGATAAAATTATGATAAGACCAAGGATTTTAACGATATTTACTTATAAAGATGTTATATTTTACTGAATAATTTAATATATTATTATGCCATTAGAATGAACATTCCGTGTAAGTAAACTAAATATAATTCTAATAAGATAAATTGGCATGTACTTATATGAATTTGTTTTTTATTTAAGTTTTTGCTGGCAGCCGAATTTTTGGTTGACTACAACACTTATTTCTCACTTACCGTCCGTCGCTCGAAAGCAAAAATGTTTTATAAGTTATAATTTGTTAAGGTTGAAATTGAGAAACATGGAGAGATAAAGTTGTGCCAAATAAATAAAACATGATAGCATTGTAAAACAACTTACATTTTTATTGGAATAAATAAATATTAAGCAGAAGGTTAATACCTAAAATATAAAGTGAAACGTGAGACATCACGTGAAATGTGATAGTGTATATAAAATAATGCAAGAATACAAAACTAAACTAGTAAAATAATATTATGTATAAAAAAATTACCAAATTTTATAAATAAACATAGTCAACTAAGTTGATGATTGATTTACCTAAGCATAGCGTAAGTAACTGAGGCTTTCTTAGCATTATTTGGACTTGGAGGATAACTACTTTATGGTAAAGCATGTTTCAGTTTTGACTTTTTTATCCAGCTAAATCCCTAAAATTTATCAGTGGTCGCCTGGGACGTCTGTGCGATTCGAGAATCTCGTAGAATAGTCTGCTCTTTCTGGAGGCCATTCCAAGGTTTCATTGTTTGGCGAATAATCGAGTACCTAGTGGTTGTCAACGTGTCGGAATTAGTGGTCAAGCGAATACCACAATGAGGAAGTTTCATTAAAATTTTTATTGCTAATTTTGATAGCCCATCAAAAATAAGTGCACATGTGTTTTATTTTTTTCATAGTTCGAAAATTGAGGCAGATACAACACCATGAAATATGCTTATGACGTCACCATGTATATGAATTGTTACGTCGCACCATGCTTAGTATATTATATCGTTGGCTGAGAATCAGTCTATATATACAAAACTAAAAACTGGCATAGCTCTCGTAATAATCATCTTTAGTGGAAATTAAAAAATACGTATCGATTTTTTTTCACTGTTCTATAATTTACAGTAAAACAAATAATCAGTTTAATTTTTCAGGAGACTTCTTGATTTTAAAAATAGCAAAATTTTAGCGCACACGCTGCTTGCAGATAATAATGAAAATAACTTAGAAAAAATCATTGGTTTGATAAAATTCTAATTTTTATATGTGGTTTATTTTGAGCATCTTTGGTGTCACGTATATTGCAACTGAATTTTTCAGACACTCCCATTTCATTTGTTTGTAAAGCATTGTTTTTGTTACAATTTTTAATAATTTTTCGATATGTTCTGAACATAAATTAATAATATTTATATTGATTTCGTTTAGCAATAATTTATAAATGGATTTAAAAATATTATTATGTAATGTTGCAAATTATTTTTAGGTTTCCGAAATGACTGTTAGGGGACGTAATAGCCATCTTAAATTTTAAAACAGGTTATACGTCAGTGAAAACCGCATCTCGATATCCCTTACCTATAACCGAAAACATAAGTAAATAAATCAAAACTCAAAAAAAAATCGGATCTTGGGATAGTTTTTCAGTAGATCCGTTGCTATTAAATTGTAATTATCGTTATTTTACCACAATATATATTATTTTACTGCTAAAATACCAACATAATATTTAAAATCTCAATAATAATTAATATTCATTCAATATGAATATTGATTGCCCTTGTGTCCACACAAAATTCGAACTATTAAAGAAAGCAAGTACCTATGCTTTAGAAAACTAAATCGCAAAAATTATAGATTTTTACAGTGTATGAGATATTTTTGGGGCTTAATTTTGAAAAAAAATTAATTTTCCACCTGTGGAAGTGTTTCAATGCAATGATAATTAGGGTTAACGATGAATCGATGTTTTTAAAACTTTATCGCGATTTTGAATAAAAAATGTAATAAACTGGTTATTTTTAAGGAAAAAAGGTATTACTTGTTTGATCTCGATAAATCGCTTGGTCTTCAAGAAATTCGAACTTTGATCATTGAATGCACGCGGACTTTATGATATCTGCTAACGGTATTCGTTTACTAACTCAAGTAGGCTTGACCATTGACAAAAAATATTATTTAACAAATATTTTAATTAAAAAATATAACAAATATTAGTCTTCGTTCTGCGAACAAAAAGAATCAGGAAATGTGTAAGTAAGAATTGAACTCCAGATATTTTCGATACCTGTTAATCAGTCAAAATACGACGAAAATCTTAATTTTACAGTGATGGCTGTTACACCCTCTAGCGGGCTAGTTTTTGAGATATAAGCCGGTATGCGATATTTTGTTGGTCTTATTTGTAAAAATAAATTTTCTACCCATAGAAGTGTTTGATATGCATTGTTTCGTGCTTATTTTCAATGCAACGATAATATACCTCTCAATTGATGCCGCTAGCCTACTTGGTTTCTTTAAAAAATTTCGAATTTTGTGTGGACAGAACGGCAAAATTCACTCATATTTACTGAATGTTAATTATTATTGAGATTTTAAATATTATGTTGGTAGTTTAGCAGTAAATTATTATATATTGTGCTAAAATGAGGATAATAACAAATAACAACGGTTCTTCCTTTCGAAAAAATGTCCCAAAATCCGATTTTATTTCGTGTTCTGATTTCTTTTACTTATATTTTAGGTTAGATGAGATATATCGAAATGCGGTTTTCACTACCGTATTAGGATCTCATTTGGCTCTCTTTTGTTTTAAAATAGTGGCATCGTTGCATTTATTTATTTTTTTAAAATCTGACTTACTTGCGGTTATGTCAGACAACGCTCTCTAGCGGCTCGGTGAAAAGTCGCAATCACCTCACGCAAGGCACGATTGATAGCTTAAAAAAAGCCATTTTCAACGACTATAAGTTTTTAAGTTCCGTCCAGCCATTTTCAAGTTATTGACATTTATTTCCGAAAATGTTCGAACACGTTCCATCACTTTCCTTTACGGGCTAGAGCAAAACGTGTTTTACAAAAAGTAAATTAATTTATCTCTGTTTTAAAATGGCAATGCATTCTACTATCTTTAATTTAAGAAAATTTTGCAAAAAAAACGGGTTTTAAAATTTAAGATGGCTATTATGCTCCTTGGCGGCCATTTTGGAGACTTAAAAATAATTTCCAACATTTTCCCTTGGCAGCTTTACTCATAAATTTTTTACCGCAAGTCTTTACGACAATTACTTTTTACTATAGCCGAGTGCCATTCTTAGTTGGCCACCCGGTACATATTAAATAAAATTGGGACAAATTATAACACAGTAAATACTGAATTAGTTACCAATTTTCCGAAACATACTATATGGGAATTTCATAGGTATACAAAAATCCTTTTAACTGCAGCCGCCTTTTTTAGATAAAAAAAGTTATACTTCATAGCTGTCGCTGCACGCAACCACTCAAGGTATTTGCTTTCAAATTATTTCATTTAGGTTAGAATCCTACTGCTGCCTTTTGGCTCATTACTTGCAATATGATATTCCATGTTATGATGATGCATTAAATACTTTAAAGCAAATACCTCGATATAAGTTTAAAAACGGTGTGATAATAGACTCTCTTTGCCAAAAGTCAAACACGCGTAGGCGCGAAAAAGTTGTGGGGTTTTAAAAGCACAGAATTCATCATAAATGGCGCCCCTTATCAATTGAAGGAAAATTGTTAACGGATTTGAATTCTTAATTCAAAAAGCCCCTAGTCATCAAAGTGCTAACTAACTTTACGCGCTTCACAGTGCGAACTTGTATGCACTAGTGCATAAAGTAAAATACGAAATATAAAATATTACTTTTTAAGCACCAGTGCCTAAATATATATTTTTTTACGCACTACTGCGAGAGATAAATTGTTTTATTTTGATGTAGTTTTCTAGGAAGTAGAGAAAGTATTGTATGTAACTCATACGTAATTGTTTTTTACTCATGTGATTGGCAAACTCCCTTGCGGCTCTTGCAAAAGGGTAAATTTACGCACTTGTTGCATAAGTAACTATTTTGTACAACTGTCTAAAAAGGTGACTTTTTTATACGCTTGTATATGCGCAAACGTCTCACGTGAAAAAAATATAATTTTTTGACTCCTAGAAATATTATTTAAGTTTCATAATGCTACGTCCCATTAAAAAAATAGTATATTGTGTAACTAGGAGGAAAAACGAAATATTCCTGGACGATTGTGGTAATTGCTGGACGAGGGGCAGCCGAGGCCAGCAACACAGGAGTCCAGGATTGTGCTTTTCCTACGAGTTGCACATACTATTTTTTATCCGATCGGAATTAATTATAATACGTATTCATAAAAATAGAGTCAAATATTACTCTAAATAAAAACGGTGTTTTAAATTTAAACTCAACATAATAAACTTAAAAAAACTTACAATATTGTTCTTGTTTTATCTTGTATTATTGCATCCACGATAAACACAACACAACAACATTCATTTTGAACGGCAACATAATGTTCGAGTAATAACTACAACCAGAACAAGGCTAGGTCTATGACAAATCACAAGAAATGTTAATGCAAGATTTTAAGACGCTACGAAAACTCCTCAGACAACACGTTCGTGTGCTCCGCAAAATGCCAATACTGTGGTCGATCTTAAGCCAGATCTCGCGCACGCATTCTAGTAGCGCCATCTATACGCAGTCATCTTTTAGTGTCACGATTTTGCCCATAATTTAGCGCGTCTTCCCCTATTCTCAGCCAACGCTATAAGCTCATCTCATGTCCTCCCATACATGGCAATCGTTTCTTTGCGTTGAATTACTATCATCGCTTAAGAGGATATTCTTCAATTTCCTTCTGAGGCTCTTGCATTTTTTAATTTCATTTACGCTATAAGCTATTCTCATATTCTTTCATATTTACATGACGCTTTTTTCATTCAATCACTAGCGGCAATTTCTTGAAAATTGTCGCATTGCTTAAGAGAATATTCCCTTATTTACTTCTGAGACTCCTGCAACTTCTTATAATTATATTCACCCTATAAGCTCTCCCCATAAAGCTTAACGTGATATTCTTCAATTTGCTTCGGAGAGGCTTGCAACTTTTTGCACATCCATCTGTGCTATAAGCTTTTCCTTACCATTCCATATCTGGCAATCGGTTTTTTTTTACATTCAATCACTATCTGCATTATCTTGAAAATTGTCGCATCGCTCAAAGGGAGACGTTTTTCAGTTTGCTTCTGAGACGCTTGCAACTTATTATGCTTCTCTTTACGCTATAAGCTCATCTCATATCCTTCCATAGCTGGCAAACGTTTTTTTTAGGTTCACTACCATCGCTTAAGTGGACATTATTTAATTTGCTTCCGAGGCTCTTGCAGCTTTTAAGTTTATTTACGCTATAAGTTGTTCTCGTATTCTTCCATATATGCCAATCGTTTTTTTTATTCAATCACTAACGAACATTTCTTGAAAATTGACGCATTTCGAGAGGATATTCTCTCATTTACTCCTGAGACTCCTGCAACTTCTTATTATATTCACCCTATAAGCTCTTCCCATCTCCTTCCATATTTGCCGATAGTTTTTTTTTAAATTAATAACTAACTGGAATTTCTTGAAAATTGCCTCATAGCTTAAGATGATACTCTTCAATTTGCTTCTGAGAGGCTTGTAACTTCTTGCAAGTCCATTTAAGGTGTAAGTATTTTCCATACCTGGCATTAGTTTATTTGGATTCAATCACTACCTGCAATATCTTGAAAATTACTACATCGCTTGCTTAAGGGCAGATATTTTTCAATTTGCTCCCGAGACGCTTGTAATTTATTTTATTTCATTTTATGTTTTTCATATCCGTCCATATCTGACAATCCTTTCTTTATTGATTTACCAACTGCAATTTCTTGAAAACTGCCGCATCGCTTAAGAGAATATTATTTAATTTGCTTCTGAGTCTCTTGCAACTTAGTCTATTTGCATTTACGCTATAAGCTCTTCTCATATTCTTCTATATCTGACAAATCGTTCGTTTGCATACAATCACTTCTTGAAAATTGTGGCATCGCTTAAGAGGATATCTTTAGTCTATCTATCTATGCTCAAAGCTTATATCCTTCCATATTTGACAATTGCTTTTTTTTACTCCATATCACCAAATGCAATTTCTTAAAAACCGCCTATGTGGATATACTCCCATTTACTTCTGAAACTTGTAACTTCTTGTAGTTCCCTTTAACTAACCCATATCCTTTTATATCAGACAATTACTTTTTGAAATCTAATATTAATATATCTATCCTTTATTTTTTTTTAATTTGGTTCATCGGTTAGTAAAAGCCATTGGGAAACATGAAATTATTATATTGGACTAAAAATACCAGCATATTCATAAGTTTTATTCAAAATTATTAACAAAACCCAGGAGTTATTTTAAAATTGTGCTTTCTAAGGCAAATTCTAAAATGCCGCAGTTTGATAACTAACGTTGGTGCTGCTTCTCATAGGCTGTTAGATAATATAATTCATGAACACGAGAAGCTGACGAATACACAACCAAACAATATGCTTACATTGCAAATTACATACAGCGAATTTGTCGATCGGCAACTCCCCTTTTCCTAATTTATTTTAATTAGACATTCATAATTTCACCTGCTCTCTTATTAGATTAAGGCCTCTAGGAAAATAACTGCCATCGTAAGACCGAGCAGGTTCTAGCCGGCCGGCTATAAGGTAAAAAAGATCAGACCGTGGCTCTTAATACGATATAAATTACCGGCAACGCTGCAATTATCTTGTCTGCAGAGACATCTCTGATTGGATAATGATATTGACATTGTGCATCGTGTGTTATTAGAACTTCGTTCGGATTTGTAGTTCTAACCTGTAATTAGGGTTTTATATATATATGGTCTACGCGCTATTTTATTGGTATAACGAGGGCTTAGTCTAAATATTATGTCCCTTCTGATTAATTGCAATAAATTGATGATCGTTTTTAGTATTAGTATTTGTTGGTAATTAATCGAGATACAAAGAAACCACAATTGATTACCATTTACAAACGCACGTTTAACGTTTTACGTATTTGCGAGGAACTAACACTATTAAATTAGTTTGCCAATTTAGAACTGTGCCAGTTCACAACATGTAAAAACTAACAGAAATGCAACTCAGTTTAAAATTGTTGCAAAACTTGTTCATTTTCAATAAAGTTTGTAGAGGACTGCATCTCAATTCCCCTGTTTAATATTTTTTTTGTCCTTCAAATGATTTGTCCCGTCTGTTATGACATTTTGAAGTGATTTGTGATGCTAATCTTCCTAAAAAGTTTTAAATTTTGTTGAAATTATTTGAATACAGCTAATGGTTCGAATTGATTTGCAATGATTTAAATACTTACTGAATCGACTGATGATTAATCATTGATTAAAAACATTTGAGGAAAATTTATATCAAAAATAGATTTAAATATTTGCTACAGATTTAGCTGCACAGTCTCAAAAGAATCTAATAATATTTTGGAAGACTCGAAATGAAACGTTCGTAGCCGTTTGGTACGTGATACCGTGGATATAGCGCCAAGAACGTTTTGGGGCACCCACAAAAACTGGACAAAGTTCAAAACAAAATAAAAATAAATTGAGTTGCATACGAGCGGCCTTCACCATAGCAGGATTCAATTATTCTTATCTCGCCAGCTCCGAATTATATCAAGTACCTACGGATGGTTAGGTAGTAACGACATACCTTCGTTAATCATCAAAGAGGTTTTGTTCTCTATTGTACGACCACTTACGACTTTAGTAAGTTTATTTATCAAGTTGGATTACTTTTCCGACTATCTAAAAGTGCGAAAAATAGTACCTTTGTTTAAGAGGGAAGATCCGTTATGTTTAGTGAACCATAGACCTGTTAAAATACCCATTGCTTCCACTGCTCATAATGTCCTGAGTAAAAATCAATACAGTTTTAGGCAGGGGTTTTCCACTAATACATCTCTAACTTCTATTTATGATGTATTCGTTGGCTTTATCACAGCCGACTTCAAGTTGGGAGTAAAGGTGACTGTGGCTTTATCCAGGCAGGCTGCTGGGCTAGTTTGGCATCATAGCAAGGCATTTGACCGAGACAATCACGGTATTCTACTGGAAAAATGGTACACATCAATAAATTGTTATTATGCTTAATGGAGTTATCATAATAACTAGAACCTGACTCACAAACAATACAAAGCTTCACAGGACCCAAACTTCCAATATACTCCAATTTTAGAGATGATGTGTAATAACAGATCACTATTAGCTGAGATAGTGATGTGCGAGCTACACTTTTGGTTGAAGTAAGGAATGGCGTAAAACGTTTTGAAAGGATTTACGATTTTGAATCTTCCTAAAAAGTATTAAATCTTCTTGCAATGATTGAATCGATTGGTTAATGTTTTTTTTATGTTCGGCAGACACACAAAAGAAAAATTGAAGAGCTGTAGATTGACTCGCGTCTCACCGGCACAGGGAGCCTTGATCCCGAATCTGCTGAAGGTTTATGGCGCTGCATGCGTTTTTAATGTTTGCATTTGTATTTTTACATTTGTATTTCATGCGATGTCCTCCGCTCGCTTAGCTCGCTGCGGGGTCCAACCAACAAAAACTAACCCAAGGCATGCCAAAAAACTAACTAATCCAATGGAAAGAAGACTTGCAAGCACTGGGTGTCAAACCTATTACTTTGTGTTCTAGACGCGAGCTTCGCTACCTGAGCCAACCTCTCACATTCCTGCATTTTCTGAAAAGTCTTATACAAACGCGCGAAGTAAAAAAATGTGTAAGCAACATTGACGAACGGACTTCGGGATCGAGGCTGCCTTACCAACTAGACGCTTCTTGTAGACTGTAGTTTTCGGGATAGACGTCACTCGGAAGTCCATTTCATAGCTAGGCGGTCCTGCAGAAAAAGGAATCTCGTAACACCGACGTCCTAGGAATTCGCAACTGATTTTTATGTTGATGAGTGACGTGATTACGCCAAAACATGTTATTTTCTACGTTGACGACCAGCAAGCTCATGGATGAGGACAGAGTCAGCATTTGTCCTGTCATTAATAAAACAGGTTCTTCGGTGTTTACTTATTTTGAGAAGACAGCTGCTTGAGTCTTCCCTGCGTTAAATTGGACATTATTTTTCTTACCACATTCCTCGGTGGCGTTCACATCTTCCTTGATGGCAGCAATCTGATTTTCTGGCTCACCTTGGACTCCGCGCCATCAATGAGGATATGAGTCTGCAAAGCTGTAAATAAAATAGCTTGTCCTGTCTAAGAAATCGTGGATATAGAGCAGGACTAGTGTGGGAAATAATATACACTCTTGAGCAACTTCGTCCGAGATATGTTCAACAATACATACTCGAATGCTTCGATCCCAGTGCTGGTGGTAGTCCCTATACTGTCAATTTGCTTAACAATCCGCCTTGCCACACTATGAAATGCTTTGGATCTGTCGAGAGCCCCTGCACGAGATCATTGATTAACATCATTTGAAAAAGATTTTTTATGTCAAAAATAGATTTCAATAATTGCTTCTCTGAAGCTCTGCAGCCACGAAAGAACTGAATAAAACCTTGGAAGGCTAAATATTACACGTGTGCGTGAAATCGTGGACATAACGCCGAGAACGTTTTAGGGTACCTACCCACTAGGGTTGCTAACTGTCCCGGATTTTCCGGGACGTCCCGGATTTGGGGATATATACCACCCGTCCCGCAGGCATCACTTGCGGGACGCTGATTGTCCCGGAAATGACAAAATATAGAATTCAAAATAAAAATAAATACGCAAAAGTATTATTAACGACGCGAAGCGTGAATTCTCAATATATTTTGCACTTATTATCTTATGAATAATGACTGTCCATTGATGTTCCTATTCGTTATAAATAGCTAAAGCAAGGTTAGCCTCAATGACGTGTCAGAACGATTTTGTCGTTTTTTTCCTCAGACACACATAAGTTGAGTGTTTTTACGTCATTTTTAGACGTTTTTTATTTGCGGACACCTAATAGTAATCAACTGTATTGCGGGACAGTGTAACGTTTCTACCCACCCAGCACCCCGCTGGGTGGGTGGAAAAAGTGTATAAATATAGGAAATATTCAATTTCGACTAATATTTCACTCGCTTCGCTCTCTCCGGAGACGCAACTAAACAAAACTAACCCTAGGCATGGCCAAAATAATTAAAGAACTGAATTGATACTGTCACAAATATAATCTTATCGATGGGTGCGCAAAAGACTAAAATTTATGTCAGTTTTTTTTTCATTTTGATGGATTTTTTTGGGTTAGTTTTCTTTGGATGCGCTCCCGGAGCGAGCAAAGCAAACAGAGGCTGTTGCGCGAAGTGAAATATTAGAAGAAATTGAATATTTTCTAATTTTTTAATCCATCCACTGTACCGCAAGACAGTTGATTACTATTAGGTTTCCACAAGTATAAAAAACGTCTAACAATGACGTAAAAACATTCGATGTATGTCTTTCTGGGGAAAAAACGCCAAAATCGGTCTGAGACTTCATCTAAAAAATGTCCAGCTTGAGAACCTCAACCTGAGATCGTAATCGTAATGCGTAACATCGTAACGTAATGCAGCTCCGTGCTGAAAGTGCTTAGTTGAAAACAAATTCTTTGCGTTGAAAAAAAGGTTCGACTTCGGTGTCTTTTCAATAAATAACTGCGTCCCGGAATGGTGCAAGGCTGTCCCGGATTTTCAAGTCCCAAAACCCGCAAATGGCTTTTTGAAAGTTGGCAACCCACACAAACTGGACACATACAGTATTTGCTTCTTTAAAATAAAATAAATTGAGTTGCATGCAAGACAGCCTTTGCCATTCCAGGATACAGATTTTCTTACCTTAGCAAGCCCTGATTGATATGGAGTACCTACGAATAGTAAGGTAATGATAATATCGCTTCCCTTATCATCAAGAACGTTTTCTTCTGCATTGTGCGACCTCTACGTATTCAGTAAATTTATTTTTTGAGTTGTGTTTTTCTTCCGACTGTCTGAAACTGTGAAAGATAGTACCTTGCTTTAAGAAAGATGATCTGTAATGTTTAGTGAACTATAGACATTTTACAATACTCGCAAGTTTCTCAAAGGTGTTTGAAAACTATTATTTGGTGAACTCTAGACCTGTTACAATACCCACAAGTTTCTCAAAGGTGTTTGGACACTGTTTTTTTGGAGCGCTTGAATGAGTTTCTCACTGCTCATAGTGTCCTGAGGAAAAATCAACGTGGTTTTATGTTGGGTTTTTCACTAATACAGTTTAAACTTCTATTTGTGATAATCCCGTTGGTTTTATTGAGACATGCAATGTGTTGTTGGGCTATTTTGTGATTTTAGCAGGGTATTTGACTGTGTCAATCACGGTGATATACTGGAAAAATTGTACACATATGCTGTTCTAAAACTGAGCTTTATCCACAATACCGAAACAGAATTTTAGCACTCGACGCGCGTTTCGCTAACCATGTTAGCATCATCAGGAGATGATTAAAACTAAAATCTACCTAACTCCCTTTTATACTACTGTTGGCTCAATCAAGCGGAACTAAAAAGGACCCATCCTGGAATCCCACTGCTGGATTAACAAAAACAATGGACTATACGGAATAGGCCCTCTATCTCTATTTAAACTATTCTTACATTTAATCATTTTCATACTTTCATATGCGTCTAATAATATCCTATCAATTATATTATGAATTAATTTTAAATTTTTTATTGTTATTCTATGATTATTATCAAAAGCATGCTCGGCAACACTTGATTTTTCTGTTCTACCATACTTTAAATGAGCTATATGTTCTTTGAATCTCGTATGATCGTCTAGTTTGCCCAACATATTTTTGGTTACAATCCATACATCCAATTTCATATATTCCACTTCTTTCTAACTTTTCAATTTTGTCCTTTGGACAACCTAATAGTTTCTTAATGTTAAACTGAGTCTGGTATACTAATTTTAAACCTACTTCCTTAAAAACTTTTTGGAGTCCTCTAGTATACTGAGGATTATACTGTATCGAAACATATTTTGTATTTTCATCCTGATTAACGAAAGGTCTTTCTAAACAAATGCCTATTAATTAGTCTATTTATTAAGTTAGTATTGAAACCATTAACTTCTACTATATTCCTAATTATTTCCTCTTCCTTATTAAATCTTTCTCTGCTAAGAGGAAAGTTAACCATACGGTGTACTAAAAAATGAAAGCTGGCCATTTTATGTTGGTCGCAGTGGAAGAAGTCATTAGGAATATATCGGTTAGTAGCAGTATTTTTCCTGTAAATATCAAATTCTAATGTGTTATTATGGTTCCTAATCCCTAAAGTATCCAAGAAAGATAGTTGGCCAGTTGGTTAGCGAAACGCGCGTCGAGTGCAAAAGTTCTGTTTCGGTATTGTGGATAAAGCTCAGTTTTAGTGCATGTTGCCGAAGGTGCCAAACCCCAACATAGTTGAGATGGCTTCACGGTCAGCGGAACTTAACCTTTATCGTAAGTTTTCTACTAAGATTAGGCTAGTGAGTGCAGATATTTGGTTTCTAAAGTCTTGAAATAAATTTAATGTCTTTCCAAATTTTATTAAATTGTTTTACCAAAATCTTCTCCTGTTACAGAAAAAGTACATTCATTTGCCAGACAAAAGTGGCTGTATTTAGAAATCAAAAATTTGTACAGTAAACGAAGTATGTTTGAATTAGAAGCATACAGAATTTATAAAAAACTAACATTTAAATTAACAAATATTGAACATGAAGAATGGTGCGAGTTCCTGTGAAAAATATTTTTAGTAATTGATATAAAATACATCAAGAAAATGTCATCCATTAATAAAAAATTTTAAAAACTCAGGAAAATGAAACCTAAGTCTGATAGTTCTCAGGAAGTCGTAAACATTGTGGAAAACCTATCTTCTCAATCTTTTGATAAATCTGAATCGGATCTTTTAAACAAGGGTCTGAATTTTGCATTGCCTCCACCAAAGGATAACTTACTTGATATTGTAGGTAATATAGAAAGCTCTATTCAACATCTTCCTGACTCTACTAAAGGATTTGTTAGAGAAGCATGCAGAAATCAGATCTCAAGAAATGTAATTAATAACATTGTTAACTCTCTACCTGGAAAAGGAAAAAGTTTAATCAAGAGATTGAAGGAGAAAGATGTTTTCTATCTAAAAGCTGACAAAGGCAATAAGGTTGTTATATTAGATAAAAGCGAATATTTTCAACGGGTTGATAATTTAATCGAATCCGGACCCTATAACAAAATCTCAAGGAATCCAATATGTAAAATGGCAACACAAGTTAAAAACACTTTGAAGAAATGTAGCAAAATTATTCCTGATCAAAATAAATACAAATTAAATGCCGAAACTATATTGTCTTCCCAAGATTCATAAACCTGGGAAGGCAATGCGTCCCATAGTCTCGGCAATAGGATCGCCAACTTACAATATATCCAAGTGGCTAGCAAACCAGTTTGAAAATTTACCTATAAAACAACAGAATTCTGGAGTAATAAATTCCTTAGATTTCATAAACAAAATTAAAGATACAATTCTTAATGAAGGTGAAATTTTAATCTCGTTTGATGTTAGCTCATTGTTCCCTAGTGTACCAATCCCACAGACCTTGCAATACCTTGGAGAATTACTTGAGATGAATAGTTTTGATAACGAAATCAAACAAGAATATTTAACTTTAACCAAACTTTGCATGGATCAAAATTATTTTCAATATAAAAATGACTATTACCAACAAGTTGAAGGCACGGCAATGGGCAACTGTTTATCGCCGTTGTTAGCTAATCTTTTCATGAGTAAATTTGAAAATTAAATAAGCCAAGAGTTCGAATATTTTCCAAGGGTATGGTACAGGTATGTGGATGACATTTTCGCGATATTCGACACAAAAACCGCTAATATTGAAGATTTTGTAACAAAACTAAACAACCGTTTCCCCACCATCAAATTCACTTATGAAGTCAAGAACAATGGCCAACTATCTTTCTTGGATACTTTAGTGATTAGGAACGATAATAACGCATTAGAATTTGATATTTACAGAGAAAATACTGCTACTAACCGATATATTCCTAATGACTCCTTCCACTGCGACCAACATAAAATGGCCAGCTTTCATTTTTTAGTACACCGGGTAACTTTCCTCTTAGCAGAGAAAGATTTAATAAAGAAAAGGAAACAATTAGGAATATAGCGGAAGTTAATGGTTTCAATACTAACTTAATAAATAGACTAATTAATAGGCATTTGTTTAGAAAGACCATTCCTGGTTCCACTTCTTTCGTTAATCAGGATGAAAATACAAAATATGTTTCGATACCGTATAATCCTCAGTATACTAGAGGACTCCAAAAAGTGTTTAAGGAAGTAGGTTTAAAATTAGTATACCAGACTCAGTTTAACATTAAGAAACTATTAGGTGGTCCAAAGGACAAAATTGAAAAGTTAGAAAAGTGGAATATATGAAATTGGATGTATGGATTGTAACCAAAAATATGTTGGGCAAACTATACGATCTATACAGACGAGATTCAAAGAACATATAGCTCATTTAAAGTATGGTAGAACAGAAAAATCAAGTGTTGCCGAGCATGCTTTTGATAATAATCATAGAATAACAATAAAAAATTTAAAATTAATCCATAACATAACTGATACGAGATTATTAGACGCATATGAAAGTATGGAAATTATTAAATGTAAGAATAGTTTAAATAGAGATAGAGGGCCTATTCCGTATAGTCCATTGTATTGGTTAATCCAGCGTGACTAGTGCGATTCTAGGATTGGTCCTTTTTAGTTCCGCTTGATTGAGCAAACAGTAGTATAAAAGGGAGTTAGGTACATGTTAATTTTAGTTTTAATCATCTCCTGATGATGCTAACACGGTTAGCGAAACGCGCGTCGAGTGCAAAAATTCTGTTTCGGTATTGCGGATAAAGCTCAGTTTGAGTGCATGTTGCCGAAGGATCCAAACCCCAACATAGTACATATGGTGTTAGGGGAAATTTCCTGGAATCGACTGAGCCTTCTTTGATGAATAAGCAGAAATTTGTATCCTTGCGTTATTCTTGCTCAGATGCCTGGCACTTGGTTAATTCTGAGTCCTCCAGAATAACTATGAGCGTTCCACAGGAATCGGTTTTGGACCCGATACTTTTTTGTTTATGTGTTAATGCATTCGACTTATTGACCCTTGGCGCTCATTTTTCCTTGAACGCAGATGATACATCTGTCATATTAGAGATATCAACAGATCTATTTTAAGATAAGGGAAATTGTTTAATTTCAGATTTAACTAGGTAATTTCCATAGGATATTCCTTCTTTTAATTCGTCAGAAACTCATATAATGAAATTTCATTAAATACGTCAATGTGATACAATTATTGATGTTGCGATCAATAACACTCCTTCAGAACAAATAATAATTTCAGGATCTTGGGAATTCAACTAAACTAGAAAGCACACTGTTTATAATGTGAAAGCCATACTTACAGAATATCAGCTACTAAGCCTTTATTTTGCACAAGTAGATCCTAAACTACGATACGGTGATTGTTTGTGAGGAAATACTTCATTACCCAGTGAAAGTTTTTTAGCACAGCAGATACTGTGCAAGTATTTAGGAAGAGTCGAAAGCGATATTTAATGAATATTGCATACGTGAACTTTGATTGATTTAGTATGGGTTATGTAACTAGTTTTAAACTACACTAACGACTCCTATACTGCTGTCAAAAACTGTCATGTTTTATTATTGGCTGCAATTTGTTTGGGATATTTGTAAATATTTTGACCTTTATTGCTTCATAAACATTCATAATTTTAAGCTCCGATTTCAAAAACAACATCGAATTATTCTTCTTCTACCGCAGATCTATTTGAACACTCATACTCTCCTTTTGCGTGTTAATATTTCACTGGACACCAGAATATATACGTTCAAACACGATTCATCTACGCTGCAACACAATGAAGGAATCAAATCCATTTTGTTCAATGATAAGTCTTAAGATTAATTTTGTATTAGATACGGATGCACGAATTACGGACCTGGACAGTAATTAAGTATTATCGTTAACTTAGGTCTATCCACTATGTCTCCATCTTAATTATTATTTGTATTTACATTTCAATAGGGCACATTAAGACAGATTAGGGGTTAGTCATAGGATCTAGAAAGTCCAAAGTTAATTAGATATTTGCCTCTTAATGTATTCGAAAACTGATAATAGGCTACTTTCATCTAAACGATATTTTGTAGATTCATTCTTATTTCAACCTCTAATAAGTATAACACGTAATTGTAATATTCAAAGTTAATAAACGTTTTTAAAAAGAGTTTTCCAGTCTTCTGAATCTTAATTGGCGCTGCGAACAGGATAGCGTTCACGTATAGTTCTGATTTTAACCAGTTAAAACGCTATTCAAAAGAACAACGGTTTGTGAAGACGACTCCCTACACCGCTACAGTTGCGAGTACGTGAAAACTCGCTCAAGGAAAGCTGCTTACGAGGAAAATCCCGATAGCCAGTACTTGGGTTCCAGACATAAAACAGTGTATAGTGTTATCAGTACAACAGTGAAGCTCTATGGTACCCGCCTTGTTCACATTACTGTAAGTAACTACTATTATTGCCATTTTTATGTCTGATGCACAAAAACGTTTAATTTCCATTTTAAAAAGAAATTGCTCTGCATTGAATTTAAATATTGAAGAAAATCTCATTCCAAGTAATTCATTAGTAACTGAAAATAACGACACTAGCGTAGATAATTTAACTAATTTGCTTGAAACTTTTTCAATCTCAAACGAGTCAAACATGAATGTCAAAGATTTCGCTCAACTTTTGCCAACTTTCAATGGAAATTCTGATCATCTGGAATATTTTATTTCCTCTATTGACGAATTTTATTCTAATTTCTATAATACTTCTGAAACTCAAAAGAAATATGTGTTTTCACAATAAAATCGAAACTAATAGATGAAGCGCATGATCTTGTGTATTGTCGTTCAGATATCGAAAACTGGGAAGATTTAAAAACCGCTCTCAGGCAAAAATTCGGTGACCCTGTTAGTTTCCTAGTTTTACTACATCAGCTAAATTATTTCAATAAAAATAAAAATGATTCCATTACGGATTTCATTACTAGACTAAAACAATTTGTACAACGTATATTTGCGAAAATTCAAACTGAACAGTCAGATGAAAATGTAAGGAGAGCTTTTCGAATTCAAGCAGAAAAGACTGCAATCGTTACTCTAATGAGTAATGTCCCTGATGTTTTAAAATCATACCTACTAAACAGTAAACTAGATACATTAAACGATGCCATCAATTGCATAACAAATTACAATTTAATAGAATCACAAATAACATTAAGACATCAACTTAATGCCCAAAATTTACCAAAACCCACTTTAAATACGAATAATGTTAATACTTTCCCAAATAACCCTATCAATATCAGGCCTAGACAGATACCTCAACGTAGATTTCCTACAAATATTCCTGCTTTCAGAGCACCAAATGTCTTTGCACCTCGAGGAAATATAACGTTCCCAAGACCGACTCCGATGTCAATATCTAACAGTCGGACACACATCAATCCTGGTACCACTGGTACTCAATCTATAAGAACATATCGCCCAAATAATTATCAAAGTACCCCTATACAAAGACATAATCATTTTCAAAATGTAGGCCCTGCTAAAAATTACTCCTTCCAAGAACTCACTAATCTTGAGTGTTCTAATTTTCCAAATGAAGAAGTCGATAACCCAACCGAAAATTTTGATTTTTCTGATGAAAGTCAATTTTATGATCATTCACATGACCCAAACTCTCTTACTTCTCCAGAAACTCCATTATACGAAACCGAAGTGGAAAACCCTGAAAATTTTCATCCCACGGCCTTTTCACCACAGTCAACTTAAATAATATTATGAGACGAATAGAATTACCGTATATATATCTCCCGAAGTCTCACCTAACCATTTTAATTGACTCTGGAGCTAGCGAATCTATAATTAACCCCAAAATAGCAACACTTTTTCCTGAAAATGTTTATATAGAACCTTTTGAAATTACAGCTTGTAAGCAAAAATTTAAAGAAGACAAGAATTTAATATTACCAATCCTCAAAGAAATTGGAATTAACAATAACATTAAATTCCGCGTAGTCAACTGGCACAGTGACTTCGACGCTTTGATAGGGACTAAAGATTTATTGGATATGAAAGCTGTAATTGATTATAAAAATAATACTCTGAAATTAAAAAATAAATTAATTACCTTTTCAACTATCTATAATAAATCTATACAACCCGAAAATTTGAACCCTAATATCTTGGAAATCCCCGTCACATTAAAAGAAGGACTAGCTCTTCTACCTTCCTTCCAAATTAACAACTATACTGTACCAGATACATTGATAAATGTAAAAAATGGAAATTGCTATATGCATAACCCATTTCCAAACGAGAATATTAAATTCAATAAAAGGCTCAATGTAATCCCTGAAAGTCAATTTGATATAATTAACCCACAAAAAACTAGTCAATCCTTTAACTGAGATTCCCAACTTCGACTTGATCATTTAAATGATCTAGAAAAGTTAAAAATTAAAAATTTATGCCATCAATTTAAAGACGTAATGTACCACGAAAATTGTGATTTATCATTCACTAGTCACACCAAGCATAAAATAAGAACAACGAATGATAGACCAATTTATACAAAATCCTTCAGACATCCACCCAGTATGCAAGAAGAAATACAAATTCAGAAACTACTGGATAATAAAATAATAAGGCCATCAATATCACCTTATTCCGCCCCTGTCTGGATTGTTCCCAAAAAGACGGATGCATCAGGGCAAAACAAATTTCGTCTTGTTATAGATTATCGAAATTTGAATGAAAACACCGTGGAAGATAAGTATCCACTACCACGAATCGAAGAAATATTAGATAATCTTGGCAAATGCACCTATTTTACTACCTTGGATTTAGCACAAGGATTTCATCAAATCGAAATGGACTCCCAATCGATAGAGAAGACAGCTTTTACAGTAAATAACGGTCATTTTGAGTACCTTAGGATGCCATTTGGTTTGAAAAATGCTCCGGCTACTTTTCAGAGGATGATGGATGAAATATTGCGAGATTATTTATACAAATTTTGTTTCGTTTACATGGATGACATAGTCATCTTTTCGAAGTCTCTTTCTGAACATATAGACCATATAAGGATAATATTCAAGAAATTACGTGAAGTAAACCTAAAAGTACAACTCGACAAATCGGAGTTTCTATCGAGAAACGTCGCTTTTTTAGGTCATGTAATTACACCAGAGGGTATCAAACCAAACCCTAGCAAGATATCTGCAATAAAAAATTACCCTATACCAAAATCACAAAAAGAAATTAAGGCTTTCTTGGGACTTGTTGGATATTACAGGCGATTTATAAAAAATTTTTCAAAAATAGTGTTCCCAATAACTCGCTGTTTAAGAAAAGGAACAACTATAAAGCCTGAAAACAAAGAATATATCGAAGCATTTAACAAATGCAAGGAAATTATATCAAACTCCCCCGTATTAGTTTATCCCGATTTTACCAAACCATTTAAACTGACTACAGACGCTTCAAATTACGCCATAGGAAGTGTATTATCTCAGAACGATCAGCCCATAGCGTATTATTCGAGGACCCTCAATTCAGCCGAGAAAAATTATTCCACCATAGAAAAAGAACTCTTAGCTATCTTAGATTCCACCAAACATTTTCGACCATATTTATATGGACAAAGATTTCTAATCGAAACGGACCACAACCCACTGGTTTGGCTGTCTAAGATAAAAGAACCAAATTCCAGACTAATCCGATGGAGATTGAAACTCGACGAATTCAATTTTGAAATAAAATACAAAAAAGGAAAAGAAAATGTCGTCGCCGACGCTCTTTCCCGCATCGACATTAATGCTGTCGAAAACGAGTCAATCGTTCCAAATATTGGAATTGATACTGCCAATTTAGAAGACTTCAACCCTGACGATGACACCTCTGGAGCTTCCCTACATTCGAATCGAGATCCCGAAGGAAAAATGCTACCAATATCTGAACTTCCAGTTAATTATGCATCTCGGAGATTAATCCTTGCTTATGGAAATACCCATAAAAAATTTTCGACTAAACCTTTCAATAAAACTCATATTTTTGTGCAGATACCTAAAGAAAATACCGATGAATACCTTATCGCGGTAATAAAGGAACTTTTAGATTCTAATAATCTAACTACTCTGTACATTAAAGACAAAGAATTGGAAGATGTATTTAAAGCTCTGATTAAAATCCATTTAAACAACAATGTAAAATTATGCATTTCCTATAAATACCTCCAAGACGTAACAGATGCTCAAATACAGCAAGAAATTGTTGCAAACTATCACCAAAAAACTCACAATGGAATCAATGAAACCTACAATAAACTCAAGAACGAATATTATTGGCCTAAAATGAGAGATCATATAACGCACTTAATAAATCAATGTGAATTATGCTTACAAAATAAATACGAAAGAAACCCATATAAAGTACCTTATGAAGGCCCTTTACTAAGCGAAAAACCCTTCAAAACAATTCACATAGATATTTTTCAGTTTAGCCAAACTATGTTCCTCACAATCCTGGACTCTTTCAGTAAATATGCGCAAGCATACCATATTAAGGATAAAAATAGTATCACAATACTAAACAAACTTAGACATTTTGTCTCACACCATAATACGCCGCAACGCATAGTCGCCGATAATGGATTAGAATTCAAAAATAAACTCTTTCAAGAATTCTGTAATCTACATTGTATAGAGATACATTATACAACACCCAATAACTCCACATCAAACAGCCCTGTCGAAAGGTTACACTCTACATTGACAGAAAAATTAAGAATTCTAACTCAAAAAGATCAAGAAGAAACCATAGAGAATGTAATGATAACTTGTATTTGCATTTATAACCAAAGTATTCATTCGACTACAGGTTTCTCCCCATTCAATTTATTATACGGCCCGTACTATCAAGAACCTAACATAAATAACGATTTAACCATATTCGAAAGATATAATGAAAAACGGAAAGAAGAATTAATACCTTTCCTAAACGAAGTTTATAAAAAAACACTCCATACTCAAAAATCCCGAACAGAGAAGCAAAATAAAAACCCTAGCAAAATTCCTGAAATACCAGAAGATGAAATTATTTACAAAAAAAATGATAGGCGAAATAAATCTTCTCCGAATTATATCCCAATTAAAGTAACAAAGAAAAATAAAAATATAATTAAAAGATCAATCGACTTACCTGTAAGGAAGATCGATCGGAATTATCCGAGCATCTTCGCCGTCCCTCATTACACTTTGTAGTATACAACTTTTTCCCAATCGGTACAATTTTTAAAGAAGTTATCTAGAAACATGGTGATTCAGCCGACCCTGGCTAGCCGCTCGAGCTTATCGCCTTGATGCGTCATTACAATTTTGGTTCGTGAGATTTTTGATTACATTGCATTTGGGGTGAAAGGGAGAAGGTAAAGACTGGGTGGGTTTGTAATGAGGGACGGCGAAGATGCTCGGATAATTCCGATCGATCTTCCTTACAGGCAAGTCGATTGATCTTTTAATTATCCTTCGCATCTTCGCCGTCCCTCATTACACTTTGTAGATGTTTAAAGTATTTGCGATGTAATCTACATTAACTGAAAATTGCGAATTTTCTGTAGTCCTAGATTTGTAAGGCCTTTTTATAAACTAAAATTCAAATTTATAACCATTAGATTTAATAACACACATATGAAGGTACATATATCATGTTTACCGCTTAACTGATATTAACCTTTAACTTATTTTTAATACTATACCAATATTCTTATGTAATATGATAACAAGTTGGTAAGTAAGTTATAATTGTAGCTCCATATTTATATGATCCTTTAGAAATTATGGTTCAGTAAACAAGATGCAAATCCAGTGGGATTACCCACGCCAAGTTTGTTATAGAATATTGAGAATACTTTTGATTTTTCTGTCGAGCCAGCTGTCTTCTGAATGTTTTGTAATGTAACTCCAATTCTTTGAGCTGCTGAAGTTGCCCCGTGTCGCGTGCTGTGTGCCCCAAAGATTTCCGTGTTTATACTGCTGGCTCTTAGTATTAACTTTACCCATCTGCTTATGGTTTGACTGCTGTCTGGGTGATAAGGCTTTTTGTGAGTGAGTATTACATTTTCTTTGGTTTTGCTACTTGTGGTATCGAATGCATCTGCAAATGCAACGATCTATTAGCATATTTACAGTATCTGCGAATGCCGTAATTTCTGTTTTTGAACAGAAAAAATAGGTATGTTCACTAGCTGCAACTGCAATTGCAGACAGTGGAGAGTACGATCGATTGTATCTGCTAATACAACGAACTATTCACCTTTTATTGACTAGTAGCACCCTTTTTCCTTTTGTGCGTTCTATGTAAGTCTCTAATAGTGTGGCTATACATAGTTCAGGTTGATTGATAAAATAAGGTAATATCAAATTAGGTTGAAGCCTGTTTAAGCCACCTGCTTTTATTTTATCCGGGAATCTGATTTCAATTATGTATTCATATTTAAAAATATTGTCTATTTTTACTTCCGGGTTGTCAGTGTGCCGGTGTGCCGTTATTAGTATTAAGAGTGATACTAGCTTTAAAGTTAGATTTGTAGATTTAATGATTCGTGAAGGTACATGCTCTTTAAGCGCTGTATACCTGGGTAGGAATCCCAAGTAAGTAATTGAGTACTTTGGATTTGGGGGTCTTATGTTAAATGTTCCATTGAGAATCCCTTTTATAACCGCTTCGTCTTTTGTTTAATATTCAATATTGGAGAAAGTGCAGATTTGTGTGAGTTCATGGTAGAGTAGGATGACTCCGAAGACAATTGAATATTTAGGAGCTCAATAAGTTTACGGTTTTGGTATATATTTGTTGGTGTTTACAAAACTACAAATTCCCCACATTTATTGTAAGTATTTCCGAATTGTTTGAGGGCGCTATCTGTCAATGAATAAATAATCACTTTTATCGCTTCATGAGGTACGCTTTGTTATAGAAAGGCTCTCCTGACAATAAGGAAGTTTCATCAATTTTTTATTTTATTTATTTATTATTATTATTATTATTATTGCTTATTTTGATAGCCCATGAAAAATAAGTGAACACGTGTTTTTCTTTTTTCTATAAGCCAAAAAATGAAGCAGATACAACGCCGTGAGATGTGCTTATGACGTCATAATACACATGAATTGTTACGTCACACCATGCATAGTATATCTATATATACAAAACTAAAAACTGGTATAGCTCTTGTAATATTCATCTTAGTGGAAATAAAAAATACGTATCGATTTCTTTTTCACTGTTCTATAGTTTGCAATAAAAAAATAATCAGTTTAATTTCTCAGGATACTTCCTAATTTCCCTACAGCCAGGGAAATTTTCTTCCACAATGGTTGTTTCTCTCTGCAAGGAGATGTGAGTAGGTATTTTTCAGGGTAAAAGATGATAGACTGTTCTGCCAGTAGGTATCTTTTCTCTTGTATAACCCCGAAAAATGAGCATTGTTGCGCGGGAATAACTACGCTTTTTTCAGAATTTATATAAAACCTAAATCTTGTAATGTTTGTGTAATTTTATTTATACTTTTAAGCTCT
>JAEQML010061974.1:0-25044 GCA_016904865.1 Pissodes strobi
GGAACCCAATATCTGGATCAACGGTTCAGAAGACAGCGAAGAGGTCCGAAGAAACTGATAGCGTCAAAGAAACGAACGAAGAAAGAAGAGTAAATTCCCAGAGTGCGTTGCAAAAAACTGCTCAAGATATTTCAACAACATAATTTTAAATAGAATAATATTCACCTCTAGTAACTCAAAGTACTAGAAAAGCTTTTGGAAAAGGGTTTTGCTACGAGGGTCAAATTTTATGAAATAATCATGGTCAATCTAGATGATGAAGATCAAAACTCCATAATTGATGGCATTGTGTTTTCGGCCGAAGCTTTTAGGCTCAATGGTATTTTAAACCATCATAATTGTAGTTGGTTTGATGAAAAATTGTTGGCCCAAATGACGTAACACTGTACTGTTTCGACGAGATGGAGACCCTCCTCATCGCTTCCAAATAACTGGAGGAATGTCTTTAGAGGCACAGTGTTTTGTCTCAACAAGCTAAGCGGACAAAAAAGCAAGCAATAAAAAAACGTGAGTGAAGTTATTAGCAGTGTGCTACCTATTAACTCATCATTGATACTAGTGTCTAAATGGGGTGTGACGAAAGTTCTGATGGTTACAGCACCTACAAACAAAGATTTCAGAACCCTAAGCATACAGACGAGTTTCTGTTCTTATTTTCATTTGTTCCCAGAACATTTGAGCTAGGGCCCAATTTGTACGCTTACAAGACAGCTAAATTTTCTTAACTTAAGTTCATTCACTCTCAGTTTCTTCTAATCTTAGGATAAAATAAATAAATAAAATTAAAAGCTAACTTACAAAGAGAGTGACAAGATATTCTATGGAATGTTTTGTTTGACTTTAATACTATGCCGTTTATTACTGGTATAATATCTTCATATTTGGAAGGAGCTACCCATTGATCTTTTACCAACATTGCAGCAGATGTTTGAGATATAATTTGGCTTTAAAACTTCAAAATCGTCAAATGACGCGATATTCTCCTTCTTAGAATCACTGCACATATAAAAATTATCAAGGGCAGCAGGTTTTCACCCTGTATATTAATTTCGTCTCTGAACCAATCAGCCAAACTAAATTCTCCCTAAAATACGTATTAGGATGAGTAGGTTCTTCCTTTATGATCGTTTCCCATGATTTTCCAACTTTCATAACTCGAAATAATAAACTCTATTAACATTTATTATTTTCCTTTTGGCGTACCTTCCTTTATTCGATACCGAATGTCCGCCCGGAGAGAAAAACCCAATCAATTTTCTTATTTTGGGTTAATCTGTTTGCTTTTTAGTGAGCGGCACTCGCCGTATTTTTCCCCACTGAACCAGCTCGCCGTTCCCACGGGTTATATAGAAGATGGATGGAGAAAATTTTCCGGGTCTGTTGTATTATTATTTATTATTATTATGACGAAGATGGGAAATTCCGCTATTAAAATAAGTGGAAATCAATACAGTTGTAAATGGAGTCTATTTCAATGAAAAAAATTTATTCTTTAAATATTACTTATTAGGAATGCCAATAAATTATCATCTGCCTAGCAATAGGCCTGTCACACCAAAACGTAAATTAATAGCCCGAGGTTGCTTGGCCATAAATGAGTCAAAGCTTATATTACCACGCTCTTTATTAACTTTTAATTTTCTTCATTTGCTTTCACCTCAGATCAGGAACAAGCTGAAATTGAACGAGATTAAAAGAAAATTTAAATTTAAAGATGTGTAGGCTAGAACGAACTGATTTTTAACCATGCAAATTAAGCCCTAGCTCAATGGCCGGAAAGTAAAGGCTGGCATGTACCAGACGAACCGTCCCTGTCAGATCATCAATCGAAAAGATTTTATTTACAGGCAACAGCAAATCACTCGGAAGAGACGAGACTACGAAAATTAACCAACTGGAACTCTTACGTAGAGGGTCTCTGTCTGGGTCTAGATGAACTCCCTATAGCGACCCAAACACCGTTGAAGAGCTAGAGACAACATTTAACAGTTTAATTAATGCAATCAGAGACTCCTACGAAAACAGCTGTCCTGTTTTACAAAAGGTAATCCGCAGAGACGTCCCTTGGTGGAATGAGGAACTGAGTCGCTTAAAACGCCATGCCAGAAAGCTGTTCAACAAGGCAAAAATTCCTGGAAACTGGGCAGAGTATAGAACAGCCCTCACAGAATACAACAAAGAAGTTAAATGGAGGCAATTCTGCGAGGGCATAGACGAGTTAGCCCCAGCACAGCCTCTATAAAAAAACCTTTCAAAAATCATTCAAATAGTGTTGGCCTAATAAAAAAGCCAAACGGAGAATACAGCAACGATTAGAAGGAAAGTTTAGAGGCACTATTACAGACTCACTTCCGTGGATCACAAATCGTAGAAGATACCCAGAACCAGACTAATCCTCAAACCGAAGGGTTCCAGAGCCCGAAGAGAAGGTACAGCAGACTGGCAGGTAAAATATTCACTAACAATATAACAAAATAGGCAACCAATAGCTTTAAGCCCTACAAATCCCCCGGCAAAGACGAAATCCTCCCAGCCCTACTTCAGAAAGGCTATGAGATCCTGAAGGTACACCTACAGAAAATCTTCAAAGCAAGCCTTATCCTAGGACATATACCACTAGCTTGGAGGGAGGCCAATGACATTTATACCTAAGACCGGCCGACGCCCGGAGGACGAATCATTCTGTCCCATCAGCCTAACCTCCTTTCTCCTCAAAACAATGGAGAAAGCACTGTCTAGTTAAAGACATAACAAAAGACAATCGAATGCAAAGAAATTGCTCTTGCTGTGTTCATTGACATAGAGGGAGCATTTGATAATATCTCACATCAGTCCATCAGATGAGCATTTCAAGAGTGGGAAGTTGAGCTCCCAATCATAAGATGGACCGAAACAATGGTAAAGCATCGCTTCGTAAGAGCAGAACTAAACCGAGCGTTAACAACCGTCAACGCAGTGAAAGGGTGCCCTCAAGGAGGTGTTCTCGCCCCCTACTGTGGACACTAGTAGTGGATAAAATTCTTACCACTCTGAGTAGAGCTGGATTTATAGGTCTAGGCTACGCAGACGACCTGATAGTAATAATACAGGGCAAACATGAGGGCGTAATTTCAAACCACATGCAAAATGTCCTAAACATCATCAAGAATTGGAGCGAAGGGGAGGGACTCTCCTTAAATCCAAGGAAAACCATTCTTGCCCCGTTTAGAAAGAGCAGGAAGCCATTCTAGACGGAACACAGTTAACATTTTCCGCCGAGGTAAAGTATTTAGGGGTCACACTGAACCATAAACTTACCTGGAACAAGCATCTAGAAAACACCATCTCTAAAGCCACAGCGGCAATCTGGACATGCCGCAAACTAGTTGGCAAGACATGGTGCCTAAAACCAAAATGGTAAATTGAATTTGCCAAACAATAATAAAGCCCATGGTCACCTATGCCTCGCTGGTATGCTGGCCAATAACCCAGCAGGTCACCGCTCTGACCAAACTTAATAAAGTGCAAAGGCTGATATGCCTGAGAATAACAGGGGCCCTACTGCAGCCTTAGAGGTACTGCTGAACATGCCTCCTCTTCATCTCATTGTGAAGAGGGAGGCGATTATCAGTGCTTACAGGCTATTCCAAATAGGCAAATTCAAGCCTGGATATTTGATTGGTCACCTGCGCAGCTTTGAAGAAATAAAATGGTTCAAAACTAGCGAAAGGAGCATGATTGGGCATTTCAGGTCCAAACTGTAAGCTTTCCAAACCGCTAGGCAAATATATAACCATCTTCCAAGCGGAAGTGCTTGCCATAAATATATGTGCAGAAGACTGCCTCACACAAGGACTTCACAAAAACACATCTACCTATTTTCAGACAGCCAGGCGGCTTTAAAAGCTCTAAAAGCTTTCAGGTGCATGTCAAAGCTAGTGGGAATGTAAGCAAACTCTAAAACAACTAGCAACACGCTACCAGGTAACTTTAATGTGGTTTCATGGCCATAGAGGCATAGAAGGCAACGAGAAAGCAGGCCGCCTTGCGAAAGAAGAAACTTGAACACCATATTATGGTTCAGAGCCCTACTGTGGCCTTATGGGCCAAAGGGAAAAAAGGACCAATTGTCATCCTACTGGAGAAACACTCCAGGACTAAGACAGGCGGCGAAAAAGTTTATCACAATCTCTGCGAAAAGAGCAGAACAACTCTTAGACATGAACAGACCAGATATTAGAACTATCGCCGGATTGCTCATTGCATTGGACACTGCCCGGTAAAATATCACCTAAAGGCAATAGGCAAAGCAGAAGCCGACCAATGCAGATTTTTCAACAATGCAACTGAAACCGCACAACATCTGCTCTGCCAATGTCCAATCCAACCGTGCATAAGGCTCAAGTACCCTGAAGGAATACCGCTATCACCTCAAGAAGTGAGTCAACTACCTCCAATGAAAATAGCTTCGTTTGGAAGAAGCCTTTGGACATAAATTTTAGAGTCATGCACAAAATATCTGTAAAGGGAGCAATGCCGAGCGCTTGAAACTAGCCGAAACGACTCCCTAGCAATCTACAATCTACGATCTACAAGGGTTTAGGCTTCACAACCAAAACAAAAATAATGAAATAAGTAAACAAAAATCCAAACGATATAATTACTGAGGCCGATTAATTCAATTTAAATAAATTTACTATTTTACTAACTTCCCTTCTGGAACACCAGTATTAAAAGAATAAATAAAAGAAATAGGTGAACAGAAAGATTCGTGTATTACCAAAATGGAAAAAAATGGTTTGTTTCAGAATTTTACTTCAAGTCAATTAAAATAAAGTGAATTTATACTGTGATAACCATGGTACTCTCTATTACATAATAGTATATTAAGACACTAGTTTTAAAAGACCATATTTTATCGCACGAGCACGAAATTAGGAAACGACCCGCTTGCGGGGAGTTTCGTAACGTGCGAGTGCGCTAAATGTCTTTTAAAACGTGTATTTTATACTATTTTTTCTATTTTGCACGTTTTTTTAATGAAAAACATTATTTATTCAAGTCGCGATCTAAAGTTGGACGGCCAACTTGTCACTTTTGATGTCTGTATTATTAGAAATCCCATTCAAAACGGTGTCGAAATTTTTGCTAGTGAGCCTTGACATTGAACAATTTTGTTAATATCATAGCAACCAGTCAACAAAAGTAGTGTCGAAAAGAGCTTCTTTTCGACACTACTTTGCGTATCGAAAAGACTCCTTTATGATACTAAAATAGAAAAAGTTATATTTGACAGTAACGACTAGGTTTAGAAAAAAAGACAAATAATTGAATTACTTATTGTAAATACTCTAAATAATTTACTTCGCTTGAAGTAATACCTGAAGCACAAAAATTATTGTAAGCTAACGATGACGTAACGCAAATTTACCTATTATCCAATAGATAAGGATACCAAAAAAGTTTGCTTAACTACCTAATCAATGTTAAAAGACCATTTAAGTAGTTACTATACGAAATTAAGTATCTGTTGCATCGATTAACAGAGAAATTAACCAATTAAAACCAAAACTTTTACGAATCGTACTACGCAAAATGTATGATTACTGATAATTTACCTGTGATAAAACAAGCAAACTGAATTAAAACAAACGATAAATAGATAGTTCCTAAATTACCCAAAATTTGATCATGTTCCGGTTACGCTTCTGGAGCCCACTAGGACGTAATATCAACAAGCAATACCCCAGTTATAACACGTTAAATACGCTTGAAATCGAAAATAATATAATCTAACTCGTTATTCACATAGTCAGTTCTGATAAAAAAAAATACCTGACATGTCTTAAGTTAAAGTGGAAATAAATTAACGTTAAAGCATTAGCCAAAAAAGATATAACGGCAGAGAAGCAAGTCTTAAACGTTTACCAATCGTACTACGCAAAATAAGACACTTGTTATGCACCAAGAATGATTGCTGATAATTACCTGTGATAGAACAAGCAAACTGAATGAAAACAAACGATAAATAAATAGTTCCTAAATTACCCAAAACTTGATCATGTTCCGTTTACACTTCTGGAGTCCACTAGGATGAAATATCAACTAGCAATTCTGCAGCTATAACACGTTTAAACACCCTTGAACTCGAAAATAATATAATCTAGCGCTTTATTCAAATAATCAGCTCTGATAATAAAAAAAAACTTCGGACTCTGAGTTAAAGTAGAGAATATAATTAACGTTAAATTATTAAGCAAAAAATAAATAACGGCAGAGAAGCAAGTCTTAAACTCTGGCCTGTTGAGAGAACTGTATCTTATCTAAAGAAAAATTACACGTACAAGAAAAATCTCCTTGAAGGAAACGTCTACACGACGGAAAATTAAACAAAAAAAAACAATATTTTACCTGCTAAAGTGTTTTTATCTGCTCTGATACGTTTAAATCAGTTAAACTGCCTCAGAAGAATGGAGGAGACAGAGCCTCCGCAAAGAAAACTTAGTAACCATCCACGTGTGGTTACAAAATGGCGGTATATAAGGAACAAAAGATAACTCACCTCCGAAGACAGTGAAAAACCTCAGTTACGGAACGGAACCTAGGCACTAAACAAGTAATAACGGCTCGAATAACGATAAAGGTAAGAACGTACCTCCTGAGAGTTAAATCATCTTGGTAAAAAAACACAATAAGCCCATAAGGTATTTAAAAAAAATTACTCTAGCGGAATATCACACTACTTGGCAGACTTTTGAAGAGTGTCCTGGTTCGATATTCCAACGATGAAGGGACCTGAAATAAGGCTACTCACAACCACGCTACAGGATGTCACTTTCTAGTCTCTAGCCAGTTCCTTACGAGCAAACAAGACTTTCCCGTCAATATTTGCTGCAATTTCGCATGATCTTGACTTGACAAGCCATTCATGCTTTGTGGTGTTTCTATTTCAGTACGTCGCACCATGCCATCGGTAGTCATATTCTATGAGTACCGATCAAACCTTAAACAACGACACGTGATCCCAGAAAGAAATATTTGCAACTCTCATTTCGGTAACACCGTAGTTTGTGACGTGTCACTCGAACTGGTAGGCATATAGCATCAATAAAATGCGGCTACGGATAGGCGCAAGGCAAATGTCAAGCCGTCAATTGACACAATTCCCAAAATGTAAGAGTCGCGAAAATAAATCATTTAATATTAATGCTACGCTATAGAATATTAATTAAAACAGGTAATTTTTCAGTTTAGCAACCATTGGAATTTTGTAAAACACTTTTTGATTCTTCATTTAGACACTTTTAAAAGACGTTTTTGACCATTAAAATACTGCGCAATTGTTTGGTTTTCCCACAAAAAAGCCCCCAAGTTCGACTTTTGAGGAGCTGAAATGTACAAATCATGACATTTTTGGTATCTGACGCAGGAGGATTGTTGCAATGTTGCCAAAGGTTGCACCTTTTCTTACGAGGTAAAGAAACGCTAACTCAAATTCATGTATGCGTAACCAACAAGGACTAACGCAAACTAACCGAAGCTAACCTAAATTAATGTAAAAATAATTATTTATTTATTTATTTGTTGTAAGTTTAGATAATTATTGGATATCATAGAAAATCGCGATTTTTTATATTTCTATGCATTAAAAAAGTAAATTTGAAAGAAAATAGATCGGTGGAAACAAGATTTTCTGCATATTTTTATAATTTTGGTTAATTGGTTGGATCATCTTTCACTTAGCTGAAATACATAACTGATTTCAGAAATTTCCCCAAATACAAAATCATAAAAAAAAATTCTGCGGAAATGCATCATTTTCATTTTTTCAACTCTAGATTAACTGAAATTAGTTACATGAAAACTGTTTTACATTCTAAATAGTTTTCTAAACATAATACCTTAAAAAAATTCTTGATTTTAATTTTTTTTGAAAATATTGAAAAAAGAAGCTTTTCTAAATAGAAATTCACGAAAAATTTTCTGCCAAAATGTATAATTTTTATTTTTCCAGTTACATGAAAACATGTTTTTACGATCTACTGTGAACTACAATACGAGCTACCTACGACCATTAAATATAAACAATGGGTCTACCTAATCCTAGTGACATACTTACGACCTGTTCCAAACTACTTCCCGCTACTTACGAACCACCCTGCGCTACCTACGACCTACTCCAAGCTAGTCTGCGCTACCTACGACCTAGTTCAAGCTACTCCGAGCTACCTACAATCTACTCTGCGCTAGTTACGACTTGCTCCGAGCTACTCCGCGCAACATACGACCTAGTCCAAGCTACTCCGACCTACCTAAAATCTACTCCAAACTACCCAGAGATATCTCACGACCCTAGTTAATTTCGTTTCGTTTTAGCAACTACGCACTTGCTTCGTGCATGCCTCAACCATATCATTTTCACGCAAGCCTAGGCGAAATCATTTCGGTTAGCTTGAGTTAGATTGGGTTAAATTTAGTTACTTTCGGTTAATTTCGTCTCGTTTAAGCCATTACGCACCTTCGTGAAGAAAGGCTTGCGCAAATCACAAGCCTTTCTTCATGCAAGCTTAGACAAGACTATTTCTATTAGCTTGGGTTATCTTTGGTTAGTTTCGGTTGGCTTTGGTTAGTTTGGGTTAGCCTTGGTTAGTTTGGGTTAGTTTTGGTTAGTTTGGGTTAGTTTAAGCCTCTACGCATTTGCGTGAAGAAAGGCTTGCGCGAAGCGCAAGCCTCTCTCTACGCAGCCCTAGATGAAACAATTTCGATTAGCTTGGGTTAGCTTTGATTATTCTGAGTTTTCTTTGGTTAGTTTGGGTTAGCTTTAGTTACTTTGGGTTAGCTTTGGTTAGTTTCGGTTAGCTTTGGTTAGATTCGTCTCGTTTAAACCACTACACATTTGCGTGAAGAGAGGATTACTAATCCAAACTAACCAAAGCTAACCGAAATAGTTTCGCATAGGCTTTCTTCAGGCAACTGCGTAGTGACTTAAACGAGACGAAACTAACCAAAGCTAACCTAAACTAACCAAACCTAACCTCAACTAACTAAAGCTAACCCAAACTAACCAAAGCAAACCCAAATTAATCAAAGCTAACCGAAGCTAACCGAAATTGTTTGGTCTAGGGTTGCTCCCTCGTTCATGCAAGCTTAGGCGTAGCAATTTCGGTTAGCTTGGGTTAGCTTTAGTTAGCTTGGGTTAGCTTTAGTTAGTTTGGGTTAGCTTTGGTTAGTTTCGTCTCGTTTAAACCTCTACGCACTTGCGTGAAGAGAGGATTGCGCGAAGCGCAAGCCTTTATTCACGCAAGCCTAGGCGAATCAATTTCGGTTAGCGTGGGTTAGTTTTTTCCGGAAAACAAGCCATGTGAAAAATTAATATATTTCACTTCACCCATAACCCTTCGCTCGCTCCGTTCGACTCGGGGGCGTAACGAACAAGAACTAACCCAAGCTAACCCAAAATAATGTAAAAAATAAATATGTTTCACTTCACGTATGGCCCTCCGCTCGCTCCGGGGGCAATCAACTAGGACTAACCCAAACTAAGCCCTAGGATTAACCAAAACTAACCCAGTTTAATGTGAAAAATTAATATATTTCACTTCACACATAACCCTTCGCTCGCTCCGCTCGACTCAGGGGCGTAACGAACAAGAACTAACTCAAGCTAACGCAAAATAATGTAAAAAATATGTTTCACTTCCACGTATGGCCCTCCGCTCGCTTCGCTCGCTCCGGGGACAACCAACTAATACTAACCCAAACTAACCGAAGCTAACTCAAATTAATGTAAAAATAAATCACTTCTCTGGTTAATCGTCCTATAGAACGATACTTTTTGTAGCCGATTTTCGCTAAAAGAAACTTAAGCCCAAGGATTAACCAAAACTAACGGGAGCTAACCCAATTTAATGTGAAAAATTAATATATTTTACTTCGCGCATAACCCTTTGCTCGCTCCGCTCGATTCGGGGGTGTAACGAACAAGAACTAACCCAAGCTAACCCAAAATAATGTAAAAAATAAATATGTTTCACTTCACGTATGGCTCCGCTCGCTTCGCTCGCTCCGGGGACAACCAACTAGACCTAGTCCAAACTAACCGAAGCTAACTCAAAATAATGTAAAAATAGATCACTTCTCTGGTTAATTGTTGTAAGTTTAGATAATTATTGGATATTATAGAAATTCGCGTTTTTTTATATATCTATGCATTAAAAAAGTAAATTTGAAAGAAAGTAGATCGGTGAAAACAAAATTTTCTGCATATTTTTATAATTTTGGCTAATTGGATTATAACAAATCCTAAAGCGCGCTTTTCTTTTAGTAGTTAAATTGGGCTAGTTTTGGTTAGCTTGGGTTAGTTTTAATTAATTTGAGTTAGTTTCGGTTTGCTTCCGTTAGTTTGGGTTAGATTCGGTTAGCTTTTTTTTGCTTGGGTTGGTTTTGGTTATCTTTGGTTAACTTGGGTTAGTTTTGGTTAGCTTCAGGTAATTTCGTAAAGAAAGCAAGGAACGTACGCAAAGCGCACGTCTTAACTTCTCACACACTTTTGGCCTTACGCGAGATAGATTATGTCATTGATTCAAGTCATTTTCGTGTATTTATTTTTCATTAAAATAATATTTTTATTACAGATGGATGTATATTTATTTTTTAAACAAATATAACCACTTCATAATTGTTGGTTAGAGCCTCATTATAATTTTACCAAAATTGTTAAAAAAAGATGCATAAAATCTTGTTTTCGCTGGTTTATCTTTCAAATTCACTTCTTTAATGCATTAGAAAAACTACAAACGTAAAATATCGCGAATTTCTATTTCTATCCAACTGTGACCTTAGTTTGGGTTAATACAATATATAAAAACGAATGGTACGTTTCATTGTGTGTATTTCTATCATTCACCTGAATAAAAGAGAGAAAACGGCAAACATTGTGCACGATTTTCAATAATAAATTTTCGTAACAAATTTACAGTGAAATTTTTAAAATAAAATCTGGCAACAGTGAGCTTGTGAAAAATTAAACATTGAAGTTTTGGCTACTGACATTACTGACAGTGACAAGAAGGAGAATATATTTACTTATTTACAACTAAAACTTAATTTTATTTAATGGGGCTATCTGTCGCTCTGAGTTAGATCCGAAATAAAACGTAGGCCTCTTGTTCTTCTAATTAATATTTTCAGACGTGTACGGACTATATTTTGTAGTGCTTTTTTTGAAGTGGCTCGACAAGAGTAATGGCGATTGTAGTGCACCAACAAATGTGAAAAGAAAATTATTTAATTACACACCTTTTCATGCTTTGCGCAGCATATAATGGTATGGACTGTATTCTGGACGTTGCTTAGAATCAGTGAATATTTGTTTTAAGTCTGTGGTTAAATGGTTGCTAAACTGAAAAATTACCTTAAAACAAATAACAGGACACATTTTTCGCCATGAAGTAACAGTTGGAGCAATTACAAAATAAGGTAAACTTAATTATTCTTAAATAACATTTTGAGGGTTTGTTTTCATTCCCCAGGATGGTTTAAAAACTCTAAATAACGACATTTTTGTAAAAAAGCTAAAAACTCGAGTAAACACCATCCAAATTACCAAATAAAAGCTAAACAAAAGAAAGCAAGGACAGACCGTCTAGGAATTTGGTCAATAAAGTCCACTTGCCACAAGAAATAAGGGTCAAGTTTCGTTTAGCGGAAATCCGTTAGGAAGATATTAAATTTATTTTTGACATTATAGTACCTGTCTCAACGCAGAACAATCAAGGTTTTTCCCCGCAAATACATCAATCTCATTTAAAAAAAAAAAAAATTGAAAGAGCGAAAATCCACTAGAAAAAAATTCTTGGCTTAGAATAGCTCTCTACCTCTCTAACCCTTATTAACCAGAGTAAAAAGACAAGCGCGCCACGCGCGCTTGTCTTTTCACTAACCCAGACTAACCCAAACTAACCCAATCTAACCTAAACTAACACAAACTAACACAAACTAACCCAAACTAACCTAAACTAACCCAAACTAACCCAAGCTAACCCAAACAAACCTAAACTAACCAGAGTAAAAAGACAAGCGCGCTACTAACCCAGACTAACCCAAACTAACCCAAACTAACCCAATCTAACCTAAACTAACACAAACTAACACAAACTAACCCAAGCTAACCCAAACAAACCTAAACTAACCAGAGTTAAAAGACAAGCGCGCTACGCGCGCTTGTCTTCACTATCCCAAATTACGCAAAACTAACCCAAACTAACTCATATACTAACCCAAAATTATCATATAAAAAAATCTAGTTTTCTGTAAAACAAAACATTTGCTGATAAAAGGAAAATTATTTTTGTGCTAGTATTCTTGTGTAGAATCATTCTATAGAACGATATTTTTTGTAGCCGATTTCCGCTATTCTAAACTACAAAAAAAAACATTTTCATTAATTAGGCATTTTCGGATAAAACTAATAACACGTCGTAATTAATAGGTTTTTCTAGACCGGCCTATGACAAAAAATAATAATGGGAAAATTATCCAAATATAGGTTTTAGCTAAATTATCATATAAAAAAAAATCTAGTTTGCTGGAAAACAAAACATTTGCGGAGAAAAGGAAAATTATTTTTGTGCTAGTATTCTTGTGTAGAATCATCCTATAGAACGATATTTTTTGTAGCCGATTTCCGCTAAAAGAAACTTGAGCCATATTGACAGACATGTCCCTGAAATAAGATTGGCTTTCGAGCTCTAAGCTCCAATACTCAATATTAAATATTTGCCTCGTCTTGTAAGAGGTTGGCTCTGCCCCAGGGCAATTTGCCAGTGCACTCCTGGCAAATTTCTGGTTTTATAAACTATTAATATACTTATCGGTTTTTGTATTATTTTATTTAAAGCAAATATATATGTGACCCCCTCCTCCCTCTCCAGAAGACAACGAAATAAAGGGATATTGTCCAAGCAGATGGCCAAATGACTGGGATCAAATGTGGAGGTAAATTGATGGATTTTACCCGTAATTAAATCGAGAAGTGATAATATACTATGTGATATGAACAATTTATAATAATACCATTGTATGTGTGGCTTTTTTTGAACTTTTCCCGGTACAAAAATCTATTCTGATTCTTGACAAAATGAAAAAAATTTAATGCTAATAATACTGTCATTTTCCGGACGTAACAATATATTCGGTAAGCTTTGAATGAGTAGACAAATATCTAAAGCGCAGGTAAAAAAAGTTTCAAGTGTCAGTCACTGAGATATGAATTTCGAACTTGGCATACCTAACTGAGGTAAGGCTTAAAAACGTTACTTATTAGGTACTTTAAAGAATGGTGTAGATATAAAAAGGCATCGTTGCATACCCTTTATTTACTCCAGTAGCATACATTTTGATCCAAAACTCTCAAGAATAAACAATAAAAACAATTAATTAATAAAAACCCCTCAACGTCAACGACGCAAATAAAAAACGCCCAACAAGGAAACCCATTTAAATTTTGCGATCAATTTTCCGCCATTTTTTACGCGGCAGCCTACGGCCAAATAAAAGCCAAAGGGACAAACCCGCATGGCAGTTGGACACGGCGAAACACCCGTGACGCACTGGCCTGCTGCGGTAATTCGGAAAACCAAAAGTAATGAATTCGGCAACTGGATCATCAATCAGCCGGACTTTTGTCCAATCAAGAGATAAATGCCGCTGGGAAATCAAATGCTCCTATACAGGGTGGCAATAGATCGAATTGATTAATCTGATTTGAAGTGTAGCGTAGCCGAAACTGAAGCATTTATAGACCAAAATTAAAATGGTCGTTGGTTGTTAGAAAGTTCGAGTACGAGTAGTAGTACTGATACGATCTCATTATATTACAGCTACGCTTCTTGGCAATAAACGTTAAAACCCCAATTGCTGCCAAGACGTATCACTAAGGACTGTACTAGGAATATTTCTTTATAACTGACGCTTTTTCGGTAAATTAGACCCACTAATTATCAATTTTTTGTGCCCTTTGCTCACTAGATAATTGAACCTTTTTATGTCAATTATGCATGATTCTTTGAATTTTCAAAACAATAAACGAAGAAATCGAAGACCTAAGGTAAGTAAAGTAAGCTAATACAAAGAAGTATTGAAAAAAACTCAAACATGAAAGTACTTAGATCAAACATGTCTAGAGGAAGGAAGAACATGTAATAAATGTCATCCAAGGCTTCTTCAAGGACTTTTATACATCAACTCATGCCCAAACGAGATATCGCGAGGTAAGAAATTCGGAAATGTCGGATCTGAAGATGTACAAGAAGTAAACAGGAACGAACTACGAAATGCCCTCAAACAGAGGAAAAATAGAAAAGCACCGGAAGAAAACCATATTACCGCCGAAATGCTGAAAATGGGAGGACCAACGCTTGAACACGTCCTTTGTGTCCTTTTGAACAAATAATGTATTAGCGAAGAGAAAATACCGAAATCTTGACAAAACGCTCTTCAAAAAGGGGGACAACACCAATATTGTAAGAACACCAATATTGTAAACACCCCAACATGTGTGTTAACTTGGGGGTGATACACCCTATATGTTCGTAGTATGATTGAGTCATAATTAAAAATCAAATAGATTTATTTCACCCCATGTAAACAGCAATTTGTGCATTTAAAGCATTGTGATTCAGTTCCTCGTTAGGCCGAACCTAGATTGTAAATTCCATTATATAAAACAATCACTGGAAAAATAGCTAGATGTCACTCTCCGTTAAGGAAAAAGTTTTTAAACATTTAAATTTAATTTATCTTTGTCTCCGTCTAACAACAATAAAATAAAGAAAGAACATTTTTCTACCCTCTCAAATACATTCCGCGCGCGCGCAATTTTCCGCCCTGTTTTCCCTGTCTGCGGGTAGGAAAAATTTAAGTTTGTTGAAGGTTGATAATCGAAGAAGTGTCCTACACGTGAAGCATCGGCCTGGGTCGTCGCGCTGCTTTAGTTTGGCACCAAGAACATCAGCCCCTGTAGCTATTCTGTTTGAGGCCAAGATATTTAGCCATTTTCTAATTTGTTTGCACAGATACTTAGAAAATATCTGATGCACTCTGTTCCCATTTTTCAAAGCTAAAATAAAGACTCTTTTGGGCGTTTTTACGCATTTTCTTAAGACATACAACTTGTAGCGTCTGTACTGTTGCATATTCAAGAAGGTAAAAATGGCGGTTGGAAAATTGTAGTAAGAAGTAAGACAGATCTATTTCTGTACTCAAGACTCGAAGTCTTATATCGCTGGTGAAGTTAAGTTGAGAGGACTGCAGAAAAAGCAAAGTAACAAAGTATTGAGGGTGGAAAGGAAAAGCAGTTAGTTAAATAAAAGAAAGTTTGATTAAATTCGATAAAGAAAGGAGTTCTTGTCAAATTAAATAATCAAGAATTTTTGTTAAGATAGTTAACCTGATGTAAAGTATTTAGTTTTATGTGTGAAAGGATGAATGCATGAAAGTCGTTAGAGAACATTTTGTTTATTGATCATATTTAATGCAAATTAAATTCTGGATATAAAGTACCTAATACCTAAAAATATAATTCATGTTTCAATTCACCCCCTATGAATAAAATCCCACCAACCTTTGTTAATACAGTTCGCTAATTAAAACGGCCAATTATAAAGTTAATTGCAGCAATCTCATTTGTCGTCATAAATGATTTAAATGTAGTTTTTATACTGACCAATACAAGCGACCATCTACAAACAGTCCGTACCCTAATAGAGAAATGCATCGAATATAACGTACCCCTGAGTCTGGCGTTCGTCGATTACGGAAAGGCTTTCGGACGCGGTCGAGACCTTCTTATTTAGGTGCCGTCTTCGTTCAGAAGTTTGGCTATCATCAAAGCAGTGCGCATTTTTGATACTGCAGATCTAAATAATTGGCAGTTGTTGCAATTGTACCATTCTCTTAAGTTCTTCAACCATGAATTCCTTCTTCTTCCTATGAATCATTTGCCCATTATTTTTCCCTGGATAATAAGTTGCAGTAACTGCTATTTATCTCCCCTCATAACATGTCCCAAGTATTGCAGTTTGCTCTTCTTAATGGAAAGTATCAATTCTTTCTCTTTCTGCATTCTTCGCAAAACCTCCACATTTGTCACTCTCTCTGTCCACGATATTCTCAGTATTCTAGGGTACATCCGCATTTCAAATGCTTCTATCCTCTTGGTATCGATCTTCTTCAATGTCCATTCGCTTCCATTCCGTAGAAAAGCACCGACAGCACGTAACACCTCACAAGGGGAATTTTAAGCTTAAGGTTTAGATCTCGTCCGCAGAACACCTTCCTCATTTTAGTAAATGTGGTTCTAGCTTTTTCCACTCTGATCCTAATTTCTTCAGGGCTATCGCTATTTTCCTTGATAACAGTTCCCAGGTAATTATATTTTCTCACGCGTTCAATTTTTTGACCGTGTACGGTTATGTCAGGGAAGTTTTGAGGTGATTTAGATACCACCATTATTTTTGTTTTGCTGATGTTAAGTGATAATCCGCATTCTTCACTGCATTCTACTATTCTAAGAGTATCTGAAGATCTTCTGGAGTTTCTGCAATTACAACCGTGTCATCGGCATATCTTAAGTTGTTTATTGGGAAGCCATTTATTTTAATGCCTATATCTTGCTCTGAAAGTGCAAGTGTTTATGATGTCTGATCTTATTCAACCTATGAATAAGATTGATGAGAGTATACATCGCTGTCTTACGCCGTTCTTAATCTCGAATTCCTCCGTTGTCTCTTGCTCTATTCGAATATTCGCTTTTTGGTTATAGTAAATCTTGAAAATAATCCTGATATCCCTTTTATCCAAGCTTTTTTCTACAGGCAGTCTCATGACATAAAAAGTTTCTTTAGCTGTCCTTATTTCGTTTCTAATTTGTTTGTGTACTTCATTATACTTTTGCCCGCATTTTGTTTTACAGTGTCTTCGCTCTTCCATCAGTCCCAAGATTTTTTCTGTTGTCCGCTCTTGTCCCTTTTTCTGTTTCTCTCTGGTAAGCAAACCCTGGGCAGGTTTTATTATGGCCTCTTTTAAATCTTGCCACTTGCCTTCTACATGCGTGTTCTGTGTCTTTGTAGAAAGCAATCGTAAATTATCATTGATCTTCTTTGATTTTTGGATCTTGTAAGCGGCTGGTATCTATCTGATCTATTTTTATTTTTTGTGAAGGTTTTTTGAGTTTAATGTGTACACGCCCTATGAGGGTGTTGTGATCTGAAAATACAACTGCTCCCGGATAAGCCTTAACCGAGAACTGATCTTGTAGAGTTTCTGTAACGCTGATTTACTAAGATATATTCTATCTGATTCCTAACTGTATTCTGACTATTGTGTTGAGGGGATGTCCATGTGTACAGTATCCGTTTGGGCAGCTCATAAAATGTGTTTGAAAATATCATGTAATTTTCTTGGTAGAACTGTTAACATTCTGTCTTCTCTGTCGTTTCTTGACCCGAGGCCATAGTCTCCCACATATTTTCCGCTTTTTCCTTTTTCAATTTTGGAGTTGAAGTATCAAAGAATGAGTGTGACGTCTCTTGGCTTTATAGACTTTAGAACTTGATTGATTTGTTCATAAAACTGCTCAATCTCCTCATCTGATTTGTGTTTAGGAGCATAGATCTGTATAATATTAAGTTTTGCGGTTTTTGTTTGCAGTAGTAAGAGTAGGGTTGTATCTGACACTGGTGAAAAATTAATGACAGACTGCGTCATTCTTTTTGAAACGACAACTGCTACGCCATATCTGTGATGCTGGTCTTCATTTCCTGAGAAATAGATCATACCGTTGCTTGTCGAGAAGTTGCCTGCACCCAACCACCTTGTATCCCTGATGCCCAAGATATCGATGTTTAATCTTTGCATCTCATGTATGACGTTGTGCATTTTTCCAGGCTCATACATACTTCTGACGTTCTATATACCAATATTCATTTTATTATTGGTTGTATTTTTGGTTGCATTTTTGACCCGGGGATTTCGCCGGATGACGACCTGAGAGTCCCTGTTGCCTTGAGATATACCTCTCCTGCCGGATTTTGGTTTCCGTCCATGATCAGTAATAGAAATCATTTCGTTTTGCACAGCCATGATAATTGTACCAGACATATCTATTAGGATCTTTAATGCAGTGGTTTCTCATTGCCTTCTACATCCTTATGCCGATGACCATTCCTTGCATCCTCCTCCTTAGAGACCGATTTCTCAGTTTCAGGACAAACGAGTGCCCTTTTCACTTAACAGCTTATCCGCTCGAAGCCGTTGGCCAGTAAGTGAGGGATTGCTTATACCGGCAATCACTCGGTCCCTATCTGCGTTACCATCAAAATTGATGTTACCGCCTCCTACCACATGGAGGTGGAGATTCGGATTTTTCCTTCATCGAGATTAAGATCTTTCGGCATTTCCTAATCTCTCTAGAGGTTTAGAAGGCATTTCCTAATCTCTCTAGAGCTCTAGACCTGGGCTGTTCTAAACGCAATGGACGAGGCAAGAATAGGCACAAGATACTTCAATCTTATAAAACACATTTACGAAAAAGCTACACTACAAATGGCCACTGACGAAGAGACATCAACAGATAAGGTCAGAATCGAGGTCAGCATAGAAAAGGGGGTCCGCCAAGGAGATACCATATCCCCTGCTGTTCACACTGGCAATGGAAAACGCCTTTAAAAATCTGCCATGGAAAATAAAGGTATCAACATAGATGAAACTCGATTGAATCACCTCCGTTTTGCTGATGATATTGTTGTGATTAGTACCAATGAGCTGAGGGATATGTTGGAAGAACTGTTGGAGACATCAAAACAAATCGGGCTTAAGATGAACCTCAACAAAACCAAAATAATGACCGATGAAGAGACAGCAATAACTATAGACGGCCACGCTCTCGAAAACGTCAAGGAATATATATATATATACCTGGTCCATGCTGTCAGACTGGGAAAACAAAACCAAGCAACTGAAATATCCCGGAGAACAAGACATAGCTTGGCAGCATTCGGTAGTTTAGGCTTCATTCTAAAATCCCAAAACATTCCAATCAACCTTAAGCGAAAAGTCTATAAGGCTTGCACTACCCGTCATAACAGATGAAATGAAGACTATGACACTGACAAAGAAGAATGAAGAAGGACTCAGAACAACCCAGATAGCCATGGAGCGCGTCATGTTAGGAATCAGCCTAAGAGATCTCATTATAAATTATGAGATTGGAAGAAGAAGGGTAACGGATGCTATGAGAAGAGTATCCGAACTAGTATGGAGATAGGCAGGTCACGTTACAAGACAGAACCCATTTAGGTAAACTAACAAAATAATGCAGTGGCGCCCAAGAGCCACAAAAACAAATACAGGAAGACTCCAAAAGCGATGAACATGCGCGCTACTGGAAGAGGCCTACATTCAGGAGTGAATGGATATAGGCTCGGATATAGGCTAAAGAAAAAGAAGAAGAAGATTAATTGTGTTTGGTGGGAATCACAAATTGATAAAAAAATACACACCCATTATTACCAAAATTTTTTCTCAAAAAGCTTATGTGTTTGTCCAGTTACAGTACAAAAATTTTTACATTCCCAATTTTATGATAGCTATTATTATAAACGTGTAAACGTAAGCCTGTTTTTAATTTTTTTGTGCCTTTTTTAAAATATTAATGTTTCACAAACTATAAAGAATATTTAGTGCAATTTACTGGCATATAGCCTATAATTAAAAATGTTGTTTCATTTCAAACAACAGATATACTATCAGTTTTGAATAGATAAGCCAAATCCGCGTCTTCGAAAATATTTTTTATTGAATTATTATTAGTGTAGACTATAGTTTTAACTGAATAAAAAACCGAAATGGTGAACGTATATAAGCTTTAAATAAATTATCTTAAGAAAAACATATTTAACCTAAGAGAAAAAAATATGCCAATATTAGATTTTAGTCGACGATTTTGTAAATTTGGATTATTTTAGAGAATCGCCCAAAACAACAATACAAAATACAAGATAGGATATTATTCATCACGGACAGGTTGTTGCATAATCCGCGTTGGTATTTATTGAGGAAAACCGAATATAATGAGACGAAAATAAATATTCATGGCTATAATTACTTTTTGTGTTGGTGAATGAATTAACTTATGAATGAGGCCTATTATCGGAAAAAGTAATTAGAAACTATAACGGAAAATATTAGCATTACAAATTGGATATGCGCGTTGCTGATATCGAACGAGGGAGATTGCTCCTAATTTGAAAGATATGGAATTATTTATTTTTAGTGACAACGATTATTGGCATGTTCCGAGAACAATTTCGGTATAGAACGGATAAGAAAATTGGATAGATTTTTTTTTACTACAAAACACCTTGCCCAACATCGAGACTAAGTGAAATAATGCCCTATACCAGCAAGCACCGGCTTCATTTATGGGTTTCAAAGGAACAAGAGACCCATTAAGGATAATCGCTTATTTATCGTTAGCAGTAAGTTAAGGTGGAACAAATATGGATGACGACAGTCTGGCGAGACATACCGAACGACACATTTTTATTTTGATTCTCTATTAATATTTTATTATATAACATGTATTTTTCGAAGCCCAAATAAAGAAAATAAAATTTATTGCAGCTTTTTTGTCACAAGCGCCTTTTTAAAACGGAAACATAAATTAAAATTACAATGCATAAACACCCACTATATTATATGATCTAGGTAAATGCTAAGTTTATAACATCCACTAGACCCATTCTCAGCATGCAGCATGACCCTCACTTCCTCTAATTTTCTACAATCCCTTTTTTTGTGGTTTACTACCGAATTTTTCAAGGAAATAACTAACGTTCGGTTCCACATTGTTAAAAAATTAATTCGAAAAACCACATAAGTCACTTTCAAGACAGGAAAACGTGGCATCACGTCGTAGAATGGGTTACGAGCCACATCCTGCCGCAGATAACACTTTGCATAAATCACAACTTAAATAAATGATAAGAAGTGTGCTTTAGTGTTATAAAGTACCGGGGGAAAACGATAAATTAATCAACATTGGCGCAAAGGTATGAATAATACTGATGACCGGCTTTTGCCCGTGGATACGCTATGCTTTGCGTGAAAGATAGTGTCAATCAGTTTGCAATGATTTCAGGGTAATTCTGATTTCATGTCTATGACTCATCTTAGTCTTAGTTCCATTGTTCGCTAATGGATATCGCATAGACGACTTTTCTATATAAATTCAGTAGATTGCTAAGCTTGTATATTGACTGTATTAACCTATATATTAACCATATATTATTATTAGGAAAAATAATGTTGTTGTTGAAACTGAACATTTTAATTTTTCTTCACCAAAAAATATCAGTCAACTCCTCGGTCAACTCTTTCCATCGGCCATCATAAATAAAACCTTGTAGCATCCAATTAATATAAGATTTCGTTTACTTCGAGGTTTACACTAAAGGTTTTCCTTAGTTTTAACGTGCAGGTCCACCCATTTGTTTTGATGAAGTGAAAATTTAATTTGGCGCCTTCAGCAGACTTTTTTTCTGGGTAGTGAATGAGATTGAGTGGTCGCGCGCCACGCTCGGCTATGCGAAGCTCATTCGGGTAAAGTCGGCGTCGAATTCAGGCAAACGAGAGAAAGAAACACTCAGGTTTGTTCAGCAGACTTTTTCATGCGTAGTGAATGAAACCGAGCAGTCATCCGTGATGCTCGGCTAGTGCCCCAGCGTCAATTTAATTTTTCTCGAAAACGGGTGCGAGTGGAAATTTGAGTTACTTGTTGGATTAACAAGTTTTGAGGCAACAGTTGGGAGCCGCCGCACGCGACGGTTAATTATTTTTGACGAGCCGATTTTACGTTTCCGAGTTGTTAAGTCAAATGTGCGATATTTAAAAATTTTGCCTGGACATACGATGTCTATGAGAAAAGTGATTTCATCTTAGTGAGATTTCCTGAAGATTTTTTGACGGTCTTCCGTCCGTGAAATTGGCCCGAATAAAAAAATGGAGATTTTTTTTTTTTGCGTGTAGCGTTGTAAATGCTACAAAATCCAGTAGAGCGATTGCTTCCCTTTTACTGGTCGATTTGTGTTGTCAATACTCTCGTTGCCTTACTTCCGAGTGCAACCCACCAGTATCGATGAATGCTGTTCCGAGTTGCTCCAAACGGTGACGGATGGCGTAGATATTCTTCGGAAAGGGGACGGGTTCCTTGGCTTTCTCTAAAACGACCAGTTTTGAAATCTGAAATTAATAGTGATATTTTCGCCCATCAGGTCTAATTACCGCCAGATTTTCTCATGAGATAAATTGGCAAATGTGCTGCCCTTCACTGAAAAAAAGGATCTTTTGCCATAAATGCGTATGACTTTCAACCAAATAGGTCCAAGAGCGACCTTTCTTGATATAACACCATAATTCTCTTGTCATAAATTGGATAAAATTACTCCAAAAAAACGCTTATTCTATTTGTTCAAAGTCAATAAAGGCTTAGAACAAGACCGATAGCAAAGGTGTAATTGGCACAAGAACCAAAATGTCTTGTTAGAAGAAATTTTTCTTTTGAGCTACACCCGTGTTATTTTAGATAAAGGATCAGAGGTTTTAAATCAAAGAAAGTTTCTCTTGGCCCAAATACTTGTAATTTTGATATGAAACTTGTATCTCTTGATCCAACAACTTTAGGTCTCGGCTATAGAGTAGCATTCTCTTGGTCCAAGAGTATTTGATCATGACTACCGAATGCAGTTTTCTTAAACCAAAAGCCTTTGATCTCCACATAGGACTATTGGCTGCCAAAAAAAAGGTGCACATGCATTAATATTTCGTCCGAACGGAAAATTATAATACTCTGCAACTGCATTTGGGCAATGGGGTACTAAGCGGATAATTTAAACCCCATTTTTCCAATACGTAATTACAGAATAGTGATAGTGCTTCGAAAAGAAAAAATATATATGCACTTATGTTCTTTTGACAGAAAAAAAGATTATGGACATTCTGAAAGGAATTGAATTGGAAAGGAAGGAGAGGCAGTAATAAATATGGTTAGAAAATCATATATTTTTTAACATTTAAATTTCAACATTAATAAACATTATTAATAAACATGATGTATTAAATATATAGCATTTAATTTAAAATCCTTACTTGATCTGATGACGTCAGGTTGCTGATGGAAATAGCTCTCTTAAGTCTCATTTGGACCCAAATGTTAAGAGTCAAGAAATTTATTTGTTCCTCATTTAATTCTTGAAGAATTTACATTTCATCAATTATTTGTTCTAAAAAATAATATATTTTGTTATTTTCTAGATGCTGCTGCCTTTTATTTTTGAACATTGTTATATTTTATTACTTATTATGCAAAATTATTTTAAAAATATTGCCTGCAACTTGAATCAGGTATATATCGAGCGTATATATTAAATTTTGACAAATTTGGCTCGTAAAACGAATTATTCGATATCTCCCAATTTACCACCTTCATCCCATTGCCTTTTTATTAGTTCAAATCTTCATTACATCAGAAGGAAAAACTTTAACCGAAACTGTAACATTTAGCCAAAATTCCTAGATTCATGAAAAAAATGTAATTCGGTCAAACGGAAATCGTTACATCTCCCCTTCCTTCCCTTTTGTGCGGACCTACACTTCTTAAACAAATTGTTGTATTTAATCGAGCAGTTAGTTATATTTTAATATTAATATTTTTAATGTTATTTTGTTAAATTGCTTTCATTTACGTAATTGTTATGTTGTCATTAAAATATACCACCAAACCGTAATGCTCTTGTTAAAAAGTGGTCTTGATGTACCTAAATGGTAAACTCTCTTGTCTCAACCCCGTTTTTCTTTTGCTGAAGAGTAAAGGTATTAGTACAAAAGCAGTTTTGATCCAAAATGTTCTAGTGTTTAGATCCTGGGGTATTGAGCCAAGTAAAATTATCTTGGCTCAAGACCCAATGCTTTTGTGCTTAGATCTTAGGGTATTGAACCAAGTGAAATTATCTTGGCTCAAGACCGAATAGTATTAGTTACGGGATGAGTATTCCCATTCCGCCATTATGAAGAGCGTATACAGGATATATTTAATTTTTTATTGCCATAACTTCCAAATTTTGACCAAAAATCTAGACAAAAGCTTAAGCTGTATGGCGAAAACTACTAATTTTATTTATACTCTATCTCCTAAAATACAGATTAGTAAATAATATTTTCCATACTATACCGGCAAATCTAAGCACACGCAACATAAAAAATATTAAGATGTACTTACCTTCAAATATTGGAAATAAATGATCCAGTTTCCATTTGTTTAGGTGTGTTTTAATATACATCATTTAATTTTAAAACTAATTCACAAAGCCTGCCCGCCAAATTCAACCTGTAGATTACAACATATACAATGGCACTCGCACTGATACGATTGCAACTTAAACGAGAGACGCTTTTGCTGTGTATCCCCTCCACGTCTACTTGCCGATTGTGTTTTTTGATCGTTAATATTAATGCATTTGGGATAACGGCTTGGAGTAGGAGTTTGAAGAGATATATCTCTTGCCTGAATTGCCTAAATAATGCAATTCTTATAGCTTTTGAAATAAGATAAACTGCATTTGTTTGAAGAAAAACTCGTCCAAGAGAAATTTAGATAAAATTCAAGAGCGTCAACTTTCCTAGCCAAGAAATACTTTCTTGTACAGAGATATTTTCTCTTGACGGTAGTAATTTTTGATCAAGAGCGTTGACTACTTTGAGCCAAGGGCAGCTATTTTTTCAGTGTGTGTATGTTCTCGAATTATCGGCCGAATTGTCTAATAACGGTATTTTACTGATAGTGTGGTAACCCTTCCTATAGAAACCAGGTATGTTACATGTTAGTGTGCCTATATTGAATAATTAAAATTATTTATAATTTAACTAGCGACCTTCAGTGGGACAGAATTTCCTCCATTGAGGCCGAGGGGTAGATCGCTGAGGCAATTTGGTGTACAGACCAAAGGAAAT
>JAEQML010061975.1:0-25040 GCA_016904865.1 Pissodes strobi
ATAAAGGATGCGGCATGGGGGTGGAAGATTACTTATATACCAGTAAATATTTAAAATAAAAATAAAGGGCAGGACGAGAGGAGGTGTTTTAAAAATATTGTCTTATACACGATTTACGATTTATTTAGAAACACGCGTTGCAATATCCAAAAGTGTGTTAATCTTAAATAGCATTATCAGTGGCTTAAACTATTATAATTTAAATATAATTTGTTAATGCCACCGCTTTGTTAACAACATCTTATGTTTATAACAATAAAGTTTTATTTGACTGATAAACCGGGAGTTGCTACCAGTTAATAGATAAGTAGAAAATAAGACAGGAAAGTGAAGATTGAGCCGTTTGGATTCTATAGGTATTCAAAGAGATGAAAACGATCCACAAAATAAGACATACACATATCAAATGTGTAGCAGAGTTAAAAATCAGAATATAAGATTCTTTTTGAGCCACCCTGTATACGGTAGAATATTTTTAAAACACGCTTTGTCTCACCTTACATATTATGCCGTTTATTTTTTTTAAATATCTTTACTAGCATATACGTAATCTTGCACCAGAGAATCCAATTTCGAACCAAAAATGGGATCCCGAGATATCGGGACAAATGTTTTTAAACTCCGGAATTCGGGGATTTACGTGATTGCCTGGAAACTAGCATTATTTCTAAATTTTTGTTACAACTATCACCAGCAGCGTGCGGTCTATGGAAGCATTGCGTTCCTTAAAATTCTAGAAACAATTGCTCCCCAATTTAATACTATTTTGTCTCACGAATAATAATTATGAAAACGAAATATTAATCTTAGTGTGAAGCAGGTTTCAGTATATATTTAATTTTTGTGATCCCGCCTCCAATGTCGCAATCGGCCGTGGTTCATGTCGAGAAGACCAAACGGCCCATGGCCGACTTCGACGTTGGAGGCTGGATCACAAAAATTAAATATATACTGATACCTACTTTACACTAATTATTCATACTTATTATTATTGAGACAATAGTACTAAATTGGGGAGCAATTGTTTCTAGAATTTTAAGGGAAGCAATGCTTTCCTTGCTTCCATGGACCACACGCCGCCGTATATCACATATAGAGTTTATTGAAAAATAAGGAAAAAAGCATTTGGCTACATTCATGTACAAAATTCTTAATAATCAAAAATTGCCATTTTTATGCAATAATGTTGACCATGACTGTATTTTGTAGAACGATAAAAAGTAATAAAAAAAAACTTTCATGTTGTACACAGTAACAATATTTTTTCGCTAAAACTGCTTAAGACAAAAAAGTACTCGAGCCTTAAAAGTGATCCTCAACTCACCAACTGAAGTTCAGATGCTTGTAAGAAACGGTCACAGACTTCAAGGCAAGACTATTTATGTAACATTTGACCTTACCCCCGAAACAACTTGAATTGGATACAAAATGGAGCATTAAAGTGAAAAGTCGTAGAGAGAATCGTGAAAATGCCTTTGTAAGATATCGTAATGGCAATCCTCAGATTGTCCAGAAAAAAAAACTAGTTCGGGGACCTTCCTCATTTATTAGCCACTTAGAAATTTTTTATCAAAATGTAAGGGATTTAACGACCAAACTTTCCACTCTTCAAAGGAATGTTGCTGCCATAGTTCTCAGCGAAACAGTGATGCCGTTTTTCGTAGCGATAGGAATCCTAATACAAGCAATGCTGCAAGAGATGGCGGCGTTTTAATAGCTGTCTGCAGGAGTTTGCATAGTACTATTTTGGATTCATCCAATGACCTGTGAGGGTGAGTTGACATTCCAAATCTGTGTATATTTTCCACCCAGATCTCCACCTGACAGGTACCAAAGCTTTAGTGACATCAATAATCTTTCCGAAATACATAAGGCGCAGTTTTACATACTTGCAGACTTTAATTTACCCAAACCAGAGTGGTCTTTCGAGTGCTATGGTTCGCTTGCTACCACATCTGCGTACCCTCCAGGGGCGGCTTCTCAATAAGTGCGCCCGTGCGCGCGCACTGCCTTCGAAAGTAAACGGAAAAATAAAATCTTCCCTACATACAATTTAACATAAACTAACTATAATTTGCGAATTTACATATTTTTGAATCTCCACTGGCCGCAGAATACATTATTTATAAGAGCGAAATCGAGGCACGACGGCGACGATCAAAACGCAGAGCGTCCAACGGCGGCCTCCGTCCATAACCACAACTAGTTTAAATCTGCCGTGCGCTAGTGCTCGGCGCTCTTGTTAAAGGCATTTTCGTCATGCAAAACGGTCGGGAATGTTCGTAAAATCACGAGAAGTCAAGGCTCATCCGTGCGCTATTTAGATCCGCACTTTGTAGCTTAATTTAGTGATAATTTGCAATTCTTGCGTATATAGTATGGTGTCACAAGCTGATTTTTTCAGGGATGAAAGTACATGATAAGATAACCCTTATTCCGGAGGTAATACAAAATTAGACTCCACAAAAGGACACTATCATCAAAAATCGAGATATTGGTACCATCGTATAGAGGAAAAAATACTTATTTTTTTGGTCCAATGCACAATAAGGTCTTTGTAGGAAGTATTTTTTGATAATTATTCAAAAAAAATCATTTGCATTAGCCCATATGGCCGAAAATAAATTTAAATGTAAATAACTCGGTTTCAACCGTGCAAAAATTTAATTAAAAAATAGTTATTTTTAAATATAACACTCAATTAACAAAAAGGGAAGGCCTAAATGAAAAAAATATATTCTTTATAAAAGTTTCGCTTATGTCTTGACAAGGTAATAGGGTGAATCCCATATTTTTTGCTTATAAACTAACAATGGTATAACAATAAATAATGAGAGACGTCATGGGTTTACGCCCTAATTAAATATGTCCAGCCTCTTCGTCTTCAAGCTACGGCTGATGCAACACATTTATTATAGGTCCTGAAAAATTCATATTGTGTGGAATTCTGTATTATACTCGTCGAGCCGTGAATTTATTTTTGTTTTGTTCGGTTCGTTGACGCTTGTTAATTAGCTGCATATAAACTCGTGAGTATTGTACGTAATATTGTTTAGTGTTTTATATTTTTATTTATATACTATTATTCTACTGTCATTGCTAGTAGTTCGGGTTCTGACAATTGCTGTGGGGGCATAAATTCAGTTGACAATATTATTAAAAATAACTTTTCTCTATTGGATCTGAATAAAAAGATTGAAATAACTGAAATTGAAATAAAAAATAGGTTTTAAAACCGATGCCGGTTTTAAAACTAGACCAAACATGTGCCAAGAAAAAGGATGGTCGGTCTTTCACCAGACATTTTAACCCCCGAAATCTTGTGGCGAATGGAATTTCACGTTAAAGCTAGGAAACGGCAAAGTCGAAGGGCTAACCATCGACAAAAAGATGTTCAATAACACTTTTTTGCCATCAAACCGATATATTTTTTAACGTTTTCGAACTTCTCCTGATTTTTTTTTTGAACTTTATTGATTTGTAGTTACAATAAACTGTTTTAATGGTTTACCCTTCTGGAATCGATAAGTACCTACTTATTAATTTCTTTTAGTGCGCAACAATTACCATTCAAGAGGGTGCCGAATTAATTTTTTAAACGATTTTAACGAGTTTTGGGTAAAAAATGGGCGTGGCACCCCCACAACTTTCCGCCTTCGGCGGGTAAGCCTCCAGCGGCGCCTGCAGCGGGCATCCCCTATTCGTACGAAAAAACTTACTTAAATTGCGCACTACCTAATTAAAACCTCACGAGCCGCCACTGGTACCCTCAGCCTCGAGAAATGCGCAATTCAATCTGTATTAATTTAATTAAATTACTAACGTCAATGGCAGTATTCTCGATTTGGTGCGCCTGAGCGTCAACGAATCAATGGTTGATTTGGCAGATGATGCATTGATTGCGGCAGATCGTTACCAGCCTCCACTTACCGTACAGATCGGAGACTTTGCAGATCATTCCAATTCTTCAGGTCCCCACCTTTGTGAATATTATTATGATTATAAGTCTGCTAATTTTGATTTAGTCGATAACTACCTTGGGCAGGTTGACTGGGATGACTTGTTACTACATCACTCTCTTGATAACACTAAATATAATTTATGACGTTTTATATTCACTTATTCATGCAGTTGTTCCTCAAAATAGAGTATCCCAAAGTAGTATTCACCTTATTTGAAATAGTTAATAGTTTTGAAGAAGCAGGCACATAAAACATTTAAAAATACAGTATCTCGGGAGGAATATATGAATTTCGCTCGAATACGTTCTGAGTGCAAGGTTTTGTCTGAATTATGTTATCAGAGATATGCAGAGCACTCAGAAATATCGATGACTAATCAGAAAATCATTAAAAGCTATTGGAACTTTGTAAATGCTACACGCAAGTACAATGATTTACTTTCACTTAATGTTCTATGGTGACAGGCAATGTCAGTTGGGTCCTGATCTTCCAAACCTCGTTGCAGACTATTTCCGAACAGTATACTCAGATAATGCTTACCACGTCACTTTCTCACCTTACACCAATATTACTATCTTTCAATATTCAATTCCTGTATCAAGTATTTATGAAGAAATATGTAAGCTTGATATAAATAAAAAGCCGGGACCTGATAGAATCCCCCATATATTTTTATATTAGGTTTGTTCTAGCAGCGATTTCAAACGGTTTCAAACCATCCGGAGTTTACGATAACGATATAAGCGTCGCTTATATCGCTATGCGCAAACTCCAGATGGTTTGAAATCGCTGCTAGAACAAACCTATTATCTAGACCCCTCTATATTAATTTAACACATCCCGTGAGTCTGGTCAATTCGCTGAGTTCTGGAACGTTAGTTATTTGAAGCCGATTTTCAAGTCTGGCGCTAGGGCTGATACATGTAATTACAGGCCTGCGTGCAACATCAGTACAATCCCGAAGCTCTTTGAGAGTATTATTAACAGATACTTAACCTGCTTACTTGGTCCTACCATCATTGATGAACAACTTGGATTCCGCAGCGAAGGATCCACTGAACTGAATAACTTGACCTTTGGACAGGGGCGGAGAGGTTCATTCAATTTATAGACTTGTCTAAGGCATTCGACAGGGTGAACAATTGTGTTCCATTGAGTAAAATGGATGTTGGGTGTGCGGGATCATTTCTGAGTTGGATTGCCAGGTCTCAAATACTCAGGCTAAATAACTTTAGATCCTATGAAATAAAAATTTCATCTGGGGTATCCCACTTAGGGCATCTTATTTTATTCAATATATTTATCAACGACATCCAGTCTTGTTTTAAATACTCAAAATTTCTGTTGTTTTGCTGATGACTTGAACTGTTGCCTATCTATTTCCTCCGCCGGAGGCCTTTGAGGAGGGGCAGTATGTTAGTGTAACGTGCTGTGACCTTTCGAAGGCCTTCGACTGTGTCTCGCATAACATTCTCCTCAATAATCTGGGGTTCTATGGGATTGACGAGACTAGTGTCCGTCTGCTGAGTAGCTACTTGGGAGAAGGTACGCAGTTGACCTCATATGGGGGAAAGTTGTCAGATGAGGCTGGACTGAAGTACGGTGTGCCTCAGGGCTCGGCGCTGGGTTCTCTTCTTTTTTAATATATGTCGATGACATAAATAGTTCTACTCCGACATCGAAGTTTATGCTGTTTGCCGAAGATACATCTGTTTCGGAGTTTGACGTATGCATGGAGAGGTTAACTGAATATATGAATGCTAGTGTAAATGAATTGAAGGCTTGGTTTGCAGCTAATAGACTGGCTTTGAATGATGCTAAGACAGAAAATGTTATCTTCGGATTGTGGAGTATAGATCAGAACATTGAGGAGGTACGGTTTTTGGGAGTACACTTGACCCAACATTAAGATTCGACAGGCATGCAGACTACATGGCTGGTCGTCTGTCCAAAAGCGTTTTTATATTAAAAACCTTAAAAAGGGTGTCGTCTAAAGCGTGCCCTCTCGAGGCTTTTCATGGTATTTTCCAGGCCACTGTTATCCTATCTTGACATGGGGTCACTCCCCACAAGCAGTACGAGTCTTTCGACTGCAAAGGAGGGCTGTGAGGTTCGTTGCAGGTCTTAATTATAGGCAGACATTCAAAGAGCTAAGTATCATGACAATTCCATCAAGATACATATATGAATGCATTGTCTATTGTCATCGAAATTTCGACGACTACAGCTTTAATAACTGTTACCACTCTCCTACTAGACATGGTAATCAAATAAGAACTGATTACCATAGACTAAAAAGAACAAGAATGTCAACAAATTACTTGGGTCCAAAGTACTATAATCACCTACTCATTAATCTGAGGGATCTGCCAGAGAAATCTTTTACGTCCAGTATAAAGGGAATTCTACTGCGGAATGCCTTTTATAGTGCTCGGGAGTTCTTGGAGTTTGAGTTTTTATAGTCTGCTTGTCTGCATGGCTCCTGCTGGGCATGTAGTGTATTTTTTGGGTCGGGTTAGCGCCGGTCTTGATTGCTTCTGGCCCTGGCTCGTTCCGGCAGATACGCTGCGGGCTCAGACCGAGCCGTCTGTAAATGTTGGCCAATGTATAGGTTTTTGGGCTGTTGGTGTTTGTTTGGTTGTAACATCTAGTTATATTAATGTCATTTTAGTTGCTATGTTGTTTGGTCTTATACAAGATCTGCCCACATTTGGTTACCAAATGGGAACCTTTTTTATTTTTGATTTTATGAGAAAAAGTTATTCTTGATAAAAGTTGGTGCTAGGAAAAAACTAATTTTGACTATTCTAAATTAAGGATAAGTTATACAGTGTACTTAAAAAATACAAAAATTAAGGTTAAAAAAAGAAACACTTTGGATTATCGGAAAACCTTCTGCCAGCATCGTAACATGAAACTACAGAATATTACAGTGTTGCCATTGTGAGTCCTTGAAGATTCCTTAGAGTTTTCTGAGCAGAGAAACTATGTGATGATGACTGAGACTGATGAAATTGAGCTAATTTGCGATTTCTGTAGAAAGGATTGCTTTTTTAAGGAGAGCAAAACTTTGCTATTTGTATGCTCTTGTGATAGGTGTAAGAGAGTTTCATGTCGAAATTGTAGCAAGATCTCGTCTCATGAGATAAGATGCGCTGTCGCAAAGACGAGGACAGTCCTGATATGGTGTAAAACCTGCATAGAGAAATTGCCGAATGAAGTACCCCGTGAGCAGGAGAATTCAGTAAATGAAGTTACCTGCGAAAGCACTCTGATTAGTGAAGCGAGCAAAAAGGTGGTTGATGAAGTTTTGTCTGTTATGGAGGAACGGGTCAGCATGAAGTTGGAGAACATTTCAAGAGCCATACCTAAGAGTAACAAGGAACTGGTGAAGCTTTTAATGTTAGACAATCGGAAACAGAAAACGCAAGTTCACAGTGCGGCAACGGCGCATTCTGTTGGGTCCAAATCAGCTGATTCAAATCATGGTGATCAGCAGACTGCGTCACCCAGTGTTGTCACTTCCGCTGTTGCCTCTCATGAAGTTCAAAACCAGAGATTGACAGAATAAGAAGAAGAGCAGTTCACACTGGTCCAAGGCCAAGGAAGGAGAAAAAGAAGAATTCAGCCGTTTGAGCAGTCGAGGCCCGCCCAAGAGTCTCAGAGCGAAGCCGGCAAAGAAAATGGGGAAGGAGAAGATTCTAATGTAAACAACAAAAGAAGTCATAACCGTAAAAGCAATCAAAACATTATTTTGGGAAATGCGAATTTTGAGGGGGATGAAAATTTTGCGAGCTCTGATAAAAGGGCCCATTTTTATTTGGGGCGCGTTAAGATGGGTATTACTTCGGGGTTTATAAAGAATCACATTAAAAAGCACTGCCCTAATGCCAAGTTTGTAAGAGTTGAGCCTTTACCTGTAAAAGGAGATGTAAGTTCGTTTAAAATTACAGTTGATTTTGACTATTAGGATTTGCTTGCACAGCCTGGTATTTGGCCTAAGGGTGTGGTTTTAAGAAAATTTTGGACGGGACAGTCTAGAGCGTGGGTTAACCTCATTTAATAATGAAAACGTAAGTAATCAAGATATTTCTATATTTTACTTGAACACAAGTGGCATGAGAACCAGATTACAAGGATTTCAAAATGCATTAAGCTGTAGCTGCTATGATATTGTTACGATAGGTGAAACATATCAGATTACTCTGATGCCGAGATTGGTAATGATAAATATGATATTTTTAGGCATGATAGGGTCCAGGTGTTAATACTGCAAAGGAGCGTGGGGGTGGTGTGATTGCGGTAAGAAAAACCTTATCTTCACATTTGATTCTGATCCCGACTGTAGGATCAGATATGTAATCAAATTTACATTTTTTTAAAGTTGAGAAATCAAAATCTTATTTTGGGTTGCATTTACATTCCGTCTCCATCTCCTTTGCAGGCCTATGAGGATCACTGTCAGACTGTTGAGTTTTTATATCAAATGTATCAGGGTAGTTCATTTATTTTGGAGAGTGATTATAAACTGGGGGGGGGGGGGGGGGGCAATTGGGGTAATGACAATATGGGTTTAACTGTTGAATGTCCAGAAAATGATCATGCACATTGCATCGCAAATAACTTCGGGTTTTACAACTTTTTCCAGAATAGTCAAGGCATTAACAGTTACGGAGTTCAGTTAGACTTAGTCTTCAGTCATTTTGAAAACCTCTGTATATCCCCACCTATTGACGTGATTTTTGAGAATAGCTTGAGTCACACGGCATTGAGTTTTGAGATTTCACAGGAGCAGCCCTTTGAGCCAAGGTTGGAGTTTGAGGAATTTTTCTGTGATTTTAAGGATGGGGACTAGTTGTCAATTAATAACTGCTTGGCAAGGGTAAACTGGGATACTCTATTTGAGGGTAGATCGGTGGATGAAATGGTTTCAGAATTCTATAATTTTTAAGAAAAAGGCTCATAAAAAGTTTAAAATGAACAATAGTCAGGTTGACTATTGCCATTTTTCAACTCTGAGAGATCAGTGTGAGAGGCTTCATAAAATTTGCTATGAACAATATATTAATAAAATTGAGCATAATCTGTCAGATAATCCACGTTATTTTTGGTCCTACATAAATAGTAGAAAGGGTGGTTCAGGCCTTCCTCAGAGGCTATCTTTTAATGGAGCTACTGCTGAGGATCCTGAGGGGATCGCTGATGTCTTTGCGGAGTACTTCTCCTCTGTGTATTCCAGGGACGAGGTGAATGCTGTGCCTGATTTTCAATTTGATAATGCGGTGACTTTAAACAGGATGGAATATTCAGTTACTGAGGTTTTTGATTCTATTCAGGGTCTTAAAAATACATTAGGTGCAGGGCCTGATGGGATTCCTGCATTCTTTATAAAAAAATGAATTTGTTTACTAACACTACCGGTAACAGTAATTTTTAACAAATCAATAATGACAGGTATTTTTCAGGGCCTTTGGAGGACAAGTTTTCTGAAGCCAGTCTACAAATCGGATGCTAGGGATGATGCAACCAACTACCATGCAGTTTGCAATCAGTTGGTATTGCCTAAGCTTCTTGACCACTTGGTCAGCAAACAAGTATCGTGGCCTTCCAGAGATGTGATTGGTTCTGAGCAGTTTGGATTCATGAAGGGTAGGTCCACTGATGCAAACCTAGCGCTATATGTTAACCATATATCTAAAACTCTTGAAAGTGGCTTTCAGATTGACTCAGTGTATGTGGACCTTTCAAAGGCATTTGATCGGGTCAACCAGAGTATTCTTTATTGTAAGCTCCGCGCATTGGCAATTTTGGATCCTCTTCTATCTTGGATTTATAGTTTTGTAACAAGGAGAACCCAGATGGTGAGGATTGGTGGCTCTACCTCTCTTGAGATTGAAGTAACTTCTGGAAAGCCTCAGGGCTCTCATTGTGGTCCTGTACTCTTTTGCCTGTTTTTGATGGATGTTCTTACTCCTCCGAAATTTTGTAGAGCCTTGTTATTTGCTGATGACATCAAGTTTTTTTTTATAGTGGTTGGAACTATTCTGGATGCTCTTTATCTTCAGCAGGATTTGGATTCCTTCTTTGAATGGTGTGAGGTGAATGGGATGACATTAAATATTGCCAAGTGTCACAAAATCTCATTTTCTAGACTCAGAAATCGCATTGAGTTTCCTTACAAAATTAATAATATATCTCTTGATTCTAAAACAGACATTTCTGATCTTGGTGTCTTGATGGATTCCAGATTGTCTTTTTCAAGTCATGTTAATAGCATTTCTCCTGGGGCTATGAAGGTACTTGGGTTTGTGCAGCGATCTACTCCATATTTACATTTCAAAAACTGTTTTGTTCCTTGGTGCGCCCCATTTTGGAGTATTGTTCTGTTATTTGGTCTCCTTCTTACAACTGCTGGGTCCATCAGGTGGAAAGAGTTCAGAACAAATTTTTAAGGGTTGTAGCTTTCAGATGTAGCTATCAAAGGCAGGAGTATGAATGCAATTGGATAAGGAGCAGTCTGTCCTTGCATACATTGAGAGCAAGGCGAGTTTTGATTGACATGTGTTTCTTTTATAAAGTTTTGAATGGTATCATTGACTGTCCACAACTATTGGCTTTAATTAATTTAAGAATACCATCTGGAAACAGACAGTCTGACATTTTCTTTTCTTGTTCCTTTTCACCGTACCAATTATGGCTCTAATGAACCTATTACTCGTTTGTATCGTGAGGCAAATAATTTGTCAAATTGTGTTAACTTTTTTAATTCAAAGATATCAAAATGTAAAAAAGACTTGAAATAGTATATTTCATTACCAGTCCGGAAACTAGGCTTTTCCGGTGTGCGCACGACAGTTCCAGAAGTCGTGCAAGCACAAGAAAAGCTGTTTCTGGACGTGTAATGAACGATATTTTTCATAATACCTCTCTGAAATCAAGACATAAACATGAAATTATTATAATTTTACGTATCCAAAATCATGTCATAATACATTTTGAATCACATGAAAGCAAACGTCAAACTTGCAAGACAAGCAAGACAGGTATTTAACTAATATTCATCAAGCGTTGCTATGGACATGCGTTTATATGCTTTGTTGCAATTGAATAGGCAGCTAATTTTGAAGTATATGTGACAAGTAATGTCAGAATAAATAAAATAATTTTAGTATTTACTTCAAATTAGACTATTGACGCTAAAATGTACTAGATTAATCTTGTAGACTGCATCGCTGTATAATTTTAACCCAATTTATTATACTTTATGCTTATTCTGTGACTAAATAACTGCAAATTACACTTAAAATCAGGGAACTGGAAAACTTTTCCCGTTCCCTAATTAGAGAGGGGGAAAATTTTTCCCGTGCCCAGACCGAAAAGACTTACTTTCTTTACTCTACAGAGGTCGAAAATGATAGTTTTCAGAGAGGTATTATTAAAATGCTTTTGTGATGTAAAATGTTGTACCTGTGCTAGAGTTAAGATTATTTTTCTTTGTTGTCGTTATAGCTAGTTGTTACATAAGTTTATTGTTCTTTGTTGTTGTTACAGCTTTATTATATTATATATATTACCCAATTTGTAAATGGTTTGTCGTCGATAAAGAACTAAACAAATAAACAAAAAATAAAGTTCCTATTAAGGCAAAAATAAAAGTCAAATACCATTTTTTACAAAAGTGCATCGTTGCTGTTAAAACTAAGGCCAAATTAAAGAAATGAGGATTTTTTCAATAAGTGTAATGAATTAACTCCGCAACAGTGCAACTTTTGGAAAAAATGGTATTTGACTTTTGTTTTTGCCTTAATAGGAACTTTATTTTTTCTGCAGAAGGTTTTCCGATATACCAAAATTTTTGTTTTTTTTTAAACCTTAATTTTTGTATTTTTTAAGTACCCTGTATAACTTATCCTTAATTTAGAACTATTAAAATTAGTTTTTTTCAAGCTTTTTCAACTTTTATCAAGAATAAGTTTTTCTCATAAAATCAAAAATAAAAAAGTTTCCCATTTGGTAACCAAATCTGGGCAGACCCTGTATAGTATCGTCTTAACTGGTATTCATGCCATTTTAAATGTAATATTTATTAGTGTTATTTAATATGTATATTTTTTAACTAAGTGTTTAACATAATTTAAGCAACCTAAAATTATTTTCTTTCTGACATGGGAAAATTGTTTGTAATAATTTTCGACCGTAAAATATTAAATCTTGAATCTATGAATGTCATTGCCATCCGCTTCCTGTACTGCTCCCTAGTTAGGCCTCTTTTGGAGTAATGTACTTCGGTGTGGAATCCTTTCTATGCATGTCACATACATAACTTGGAACAAGTCCAGAGAAAGTCCTTGAGATATATCGTGTTCAGAGCAAAGATCCCTGAGATAATTTTAGTTACAATTTTGAAACATTTTTAATTGACCCTTTAAAGATCAGAGAGACTTGAAGATGATGTTTAAAATAATATATTCTCATGTTGACTCTCCATCACTTCTTCAATCAATAAGTTTAGCGATTCCTGGAAGAAACATCAGGTCTGCAAATACATTTCATCTGCCCTTGTATAGAACCAATTTTGGGTCTAACTTTGTTATCCCTAGAGTTATGAAAATGGTAAACCAGTTAAATAATCCAGACTTCTTCAATATTAGTTATAATCGTTTTGTGTGTGCTGCGATGATCTCAAAAGACAATTCGAAGTGTGATATAACAGTCAGTACGTGACGTGTAGGATGTGCAAATTATTTCTTTCAATTTGTAATTTGTCGCTGTTATTGATAGTGATTTTATACTTTGTTATTTTAAATAAACTTTCTAAATTTTGTGTGTGTAGTATAATGTTGGTTTAACTTGAACTGAGGATTACTTTTAAGATTTATTGTGATTACAATGTGTAAGGCCCGTAAATGAATGAATAAATAAATAAATAAATAAAACCAGACGAAAAGCAGTTCCGTAATGTAATTAAAAATTTCGTATTTTTTTTATTTTATCTCAAAATAGTAATTCCCAACTGTACTGTCGCTTCCCTTCAGGCATCACTTATAGCAGAAATCCCGACTAGTATCTATAATTTAAACTCATTTCTATTGGTCCGTAATCAATAATGAGCCATCATTTCCGCTCTTAATGCTACTATTACCTCAAAATCGTAACACGTCAGTTAGAAACAGTCTCTCCGTATTTACTGATTGTCTTACGCCCAGCCCAAAGTTTCTATCAAATGAATTCAATATTGGTAAGATGGATTCCCTCTTGACTTCTGTAAGGGGGAGGAGGTTCGGCCCCCAGTCTGTTGTTTCGTAATACGTCTACATAGGACGGGGGTTGGTCGAAGGCATCGCTCGCGTTTATCACGTTGAACCTGGGAATTGAATATTCATAAGTTGATGTAAAAAGCAAGTTATTTGAAAAAAATATCAGATATCGAATTCAGTATCATTGTTACGCCAAACTAGGTTATTTCGTAGTTATAATTTTATGTGAAACTTATGTACAACCCTATAACTATTTACCACCAGGTTTTTGATTTGTCGTTGTCAGAATATATATGAAATTGACATTGAATTTATAGTAAAACGTAAAATAAACATTTTTGAAGAAAAAAGTATTTTGAAATAACCCAAAGATAAACATACAGTCCACTAATCCAACATATGGTCCAACACGAACCGAATAAGTCCCAGGAAAGGATGAATAGGTTGTAAAAAGGTGCCAGCGTCGCTAAGCCTCAGCGGTCGTCAAGCCCAACAAATTTGTTCAAGGCAAGGACTCAAGAAAATAGAGTATTGAAAGTTCCAGACTGAAATCCAGTTAGAAAGCATTCTGTGAGTTCTTTCCAATTATTTCGCTTATGGCTTGACAGTAGACTTTTGACAAAAGGACGTAATTGCTTGACATAGCTTCGCTTTAAGTATTTTTTTTTTTTGATAATAAAAATGTCGGTAGAATTAAAAGAGCTAAGATTTAAAAGGGGTCAAATAAAAAAGTCATTGACTTACTTTAAGAAGCATTTTGAGAGTTTAGATCTTGAAAATTTAAATGATTCAGAAATCAGAGAGCTTAAGTGTAGGCTAGAAAAGTTTAAGCCGAATTTTAATGTATTTGAGGATATTCAATACAGCATTGAATACCTTTTAGAAACTACAGAAGGGTTGGAAGATCAGAAAGAAAAGGAATCGTTAGAAGGGGAAAGTTTTTTTAACGATTATTTTAGCACAATTTCTAAAATTGAGGAACTAATTTCTAACTTCGATTCCGATGCAAGTAGTCAAGTCTCCTCCGGGTTGCATATCTCAAATAATAATATAGGGCGTGCCCCTCCAATTGCGCGATTACCTTTAATACAACTGCCGAAATTTGAAGGTACGTTTGATAAATGGCTAGAATTTCGCGATGCGTTTGTGTCATTGGTCGAGAGTAATATATCACTAGACAACGTGCAAAAATTCTATTATTTAAGAACATCTTTGGAAGGCGAAGCCGCGACTTTGATTGAATCTATTAAAGTAACAGCAGATAATTATAAGTTATCATGGACAATTCTATCAGAACGATACGAAAATAAAAAGTTGATTTTGTATAATTATATAAAAGCTTTGTTTGATGCCCCAGTATTAACAAAGGAATCTTATTCTGATTTAAGAAAGCTTTATGACAATTTTAACAGAAATATTAGGTCTTTAAAATTATTAGGTCAACCGACCGATGAATGGGACACATTGCTCATTTTTATGTTGACAAGTAAGTTTGACAGCCGCACCAGGCGAGACTGGGAGGCTTATAATACTACAGGTGAACTTCCATCTATGAAAGACATGGACAGTTTTTTGAAAGGTAAGTGTGAATTATTAGAAAAGTTGGAGATTTCGAAAATTGACAATAAATCGCGAAAAACAACACGAGAATCAATCAATCAGTCCTTTACAAGCAGGAATCATGTAAGTTACAACGTTGATAAAAATAGGTTTACGTGTTATTTTTGTAAATCAAATCATTCCATTTTTAAGTGCGAAAAGTTTCAGAAACTGAATTTAGATTCTAAAAGTATTGAAATAAAAAAGCTTAAGTTATGTTATAATTGTTTCAACCCTAACCATGAATTGTCAGATTGCGATAAACCCCCTTGCGGGAAATGTCAACGTATGCATAATACGTTACTGCATAAAGACTATAATGTTCGGACCGCACCTACTAATAGTGGGCCCAACGACCTTTCCAGATCGCTTGGTAGGCCTAATGAAAGCACTGATCAGGCGCAATCGGGAGCATCGAATTCAACAAACGCAGCCATTCTCATCGCCAGCGAACCGTCGCCGTCGTCGCCGTCGCCGCCGACAACTCCAGAAGTAAAGGGAGTGGTGGGAGTAACAAGCGCACATTCCACTAATAATTCGAGTAAATATGCCTTGCTATCGACTGCACTGGTCAATGTGAAGGATAAATTCGGATCTAATTATAAAGCGCGTGTTTTATTGGATCCAGGATCCCAAAGTAATTTTGTTTGTGAAGATTTTTGCAAGAAAGTCAATATAGAAAAGGACAGGGTTAATTATCACATCTCAGGTGTAGGAAATAACAACAATTTATTAGCTGAATTCAAAGTTGATTTGATAATATCATCACGCATTGGCAATTTTTCTAAAGAAATATCATGTTTAGTATTGCCCAAAATTACCGAGGCCATGCCTATTTCTGATCAGGCGCGGAACTACAGTGGGGCCTGGGTGGGCCAGGGCCCCCCTAAAATTTATCCGGCCCACCCCTGGGCCCACCCTGATCTGATAGATACTACTAAGAAACATCAAGATGCGAATTTTGTTGTACGGTGGTATTGGAAACTCAACTTTATTGAGAGAGATCGCTTAACGCCCGTGTATTCACTATGATGGTATTGGAAAATCAACTTTATAGATTTACGGTCGCATTATTATCAGGCTTTCTGATGCTGGATAAATGCGAACAATCCGGCAACTCGCACCTAGATCATAGGAACCATTAGATTGGTAGAAGGTGTAGATATAAAAAAAATAGTAAAAATTGTGTTGGCATTGTTGATTCGGATTTTTGACAATTTTTAAAATTTGTGTTAAATAAATTAACGTGTTAGAGTGTCTTCCGGATACATAAAGGAGTACCACGGGACGTTGGCGGCCAAGTGGCTGACAGCCGAAAATTGTTTAACTAGACTTTGACGAACGGTAACGGAAAACGGAATTTAGTTTTAGTTATCACTATGAGTTCAAAACGACCTCTAAACTTAAATGATTATTTTTGTAAAGAAAAAAAATAAAAGTGGTTAGTGATGAGCGTCCGAAGTACCAGAACATTTCGCTGAGGCAGCAGCAGTACCGAGTACGTCGGCATCTTCAGAAGCAGAAAATCCTTCAATCGATATCAATACTAATGACGAGATTGTTGAACTAATTTCATATAATAGTGACAACGATATTGAGGAGGATGAAATCGAAAGTGAAGAAACGCGCGATTTCGAAGGATGGATAGAAAGCCGACTTGATGAATCGCCTGTTTCAGAAGTATTAACAATTAATGCACCAGGACCAGCTGATCTTTCCCTCAATCCAAAGCATTCGCCCAAACAGCCCCAACTATATTTTCCCAAGAGTAAGTTTGGAAATCGTCAACGACTATTCAACTCTGGGTGGTACTTTTTGTACAAATGGCTAGAATATAGTGCTTTAACAGATTCAGCATTTTGTTTTGCGTGTCGGCATTTCTTTGTGGGAGATTCGAAAAATGTTGTGTTCGTTACTGTTGGTTTTCGTAATTGGAAGAGAGCATTAGAATCTGAAGCCGGATTTAAAAAACACGAATTAAGCGTGGGGCACAAAAATTGTGAAATTAAATGGATGAATTTCTCGAAACAACAGGTAGTAGGCACATCTGTTGCGGCACAGGTGAGTGAGGCACATCGTGCTTTGGTCAAAGAAAATAGAACTTTTATTGGCATCCTGGCTGATATATTATTGCATACAGCGACGCAAAACATAGCTCAGAGAGGTCATGACGAATCTGACAGTAGCACAAATCAAGGCAATTTTCTTGAACTCTTGAAATTATTTGGCAGATATAACGATGTTGTGGGAAAGAAAATTGGCGTTGGAATTTCAGCTTTACCTAATAATAACAAGCCCGAAAAATCAGAACAAAATTTTATTTATTTTTTTCGAAATTGATTCGAGAAAATATGTTCGGAAATCAAGCAAAGTGGTTAGTTTGCCGTAATGTCGACGAAACTAAAGATATACGTAAAACTGAACAGGTGTCCGTAGTTTTACGTTATTATTTAAATGGCACAGTAAAAGAAAGATTCATAGGCTATAGAGCTGCCGAATGTCTCAATGCAGCATCTCTATTATTTTACATCAAAGAATTATTGGCAAAATGTTGTGTTGATATTAAACACTGCGTGGCACAAACCTATGATAGAGCCAGTGTTATGGTGTTCAGAAGATTTTTCAAAAAGAAGTGCCTCAATCAATTTATGTGCATTGCTACAATCATCGGCTGAATTTGATTGTGGTCGACGTATGCAAAAAGCTTGAAAATGGTAAAATGTTTTTTGATTTGCTAGAAACTTTGTATGTTTTCATGTCTGGTTCTTCGATACATGCACGTTTCATGGCTTGCCAAAAAAGACTAAACCCGAACAACCCGCCCATGGAATTGAAAAAAATTTCATATACAAGATGGACAGCACAAGTGCATGCCTGTATTGCTTTTAAGAAATTGACTAGCGAAGTATTGGCATTTCTTAACGAACTTGTTCAGTAGAAATGCGATCGTGCACCAGAAGCTATTGGACTCATTCATTAAATTAATTTTGGCTTTATATTAAATAGTTTTCGACTATATTTAAAGGTGTAAGTGACTATTTACAGAAAGTAACTTCTAATTTGACGGAGGCGAACAGTCTAATAAATTCAGCTGAAGAAACATTCGCGGAGTTACGAAATGATGCAGAATTTGAATCCATATACAATGAGGCTATTATCCTGAGCAATGAAAACAATATACCAACGTCGGCTACTACTGCATCTATGTCGAGAGAGAAAGAGATCCCGAAGAAGTACCGAACACTTTTTTGTAACCGAAAAAATCAATTTAGAACTCGATAATGCTGAAAAATCGCAAGCGCATCGAAATCGAATAAAATACGAATATTTTTTGGAGCCATAGATCTTATTTTAAAAGAATGAAAAATCGATTCGGAAAGCACTCTAATATTGTTAAATCCATGAGTGGTATATATCCGCAAAACCGTGAATTTTAAAATTTGGAGATTTTATTACCTGTAGCACATCACTACTGTTCCAACGTTGAAGCCTTGGAAGCTGAACTAAAAATTTTGCCTAACCCAAACAATAAAGCAATATGAAAATGACAATCAAATCAGCATTACCAATGTAATGCAGTTTGTTGATCTTTTGGAAAAATATAAAATTGTGTTTCAAGAGACTTACAAACTTGCTGTTATTGGAGTTACCATACCTGTTAGCAGTGCCTCGTGTGAGCGTACTTTTTCCTGTTTAAGACGTTTGGAAACCTACCTCCGTATTTCCATCGGTAATGAAAAACTCAATTATTTAGCGGTTATAAACATTGAACAAAGTGCTGCTAGGGAGTTGGACATTTCTACGATAGTTTCAGAATTCGACGCCCTTCACAATAATCGTCGGATCCTGTTACACTAAGTTACGTGAGTATTTACAATTTTACATTTGTATAAGTAGATAAACTTGCACCTTAGTGGTTTTTTTTCTCGGCCCACCAAAAAAATTTAGCGGCCTCGAGTTGGCCCACCCATTTTTAAACATCTAGTTCCGCGCCTGTTTCTGATTTTGACGATAGTTTTTTAAACATTCCCTCCGATATAAGACTGGCGGACTCCGAGTACAATATACGTTCAGATATTGACATTTTATGCGGTGTTGCAGTTTTTTATGACATTTTGTTAATGAGCCAAATTAAATTACAATCTATTACTTTACAGAATACTAAGTTAGGATGGATTCTCGGTGGTGAACTAAGTTATTTAAACATAACGCAAAAAATTATGTCTTATCATTCGACATCTCGCGATAATTTGATAAATGAAAATCTCATAAAATTCCGGGAAATTGAAGAATATACTAGCCTACCAAAGGTAGACGACTTTTGTGATCAGCATTTTAAAGAAACATATAAGCGAAACGTAGACGGGCGATTTACAGTACAGATACCTTTTAAAAATGACATCAATAGATTAGCAAAATCAAAGGATGTGGCTGTACGTAGTTTCATATCACTAGAAAAAAGATTGGCGAGAAATCATGAATTAAAATTAGGTTATTCGTCTGTAATGAAGGAATACCTTCAATTAGGTCATATGACAAAACTAGAATTAGACTTAGATAGGCTTAATGATTATGAAGCGTATTATTTGTGCCATCATGCCGTGATTAAAGAGGATTCGAAGACTACAAAAATTCGTGTGATTTTTAACGGATCGGCAAAAGCGGACAGCGGTTTTTCGTTAAACGATGTTCAAATGCCGGGGCCGACTATACAAAACGATATATTATGGATACTTTTAAGATTTAGACAGTCAGAGTACGTCTTAAATGCGGATATCTCCAAAATGTATAGACAGGTATGGTTAGACAAAGCACAACGTAAATATCAAAGAATTTTTTGGCGCGATGAGCCTTGTAAAAATTTAGATTGTTTTGAATTAAATACTGTGACTTTCGGAATGACTTCGTCCGCATATCTGGCTATCCGGTGCTTATATCAATTAGCTGTGGAGAATGAAAACAAATACCCATTGGCAAGTGATGTCATTAAAAATGATTTTTACGTGGATGATCTTTTGACAACCCATGACTCCGAATTAGTGATATTGAAGCTCCAACGCGATATAACGAATATTTTAAAGGGTGGAGGCTTCGAAATACGAAAATGGTTGACAAATAAAACTGAACTTTATGAAAAATTACAAATCGATCCAAATTGTGAAGCAAGTTGTTTAAAGTTAGGCGAAAACGATAAAAATAAAACTTTAGGCGTTTATTGGAATGCGTATAAGGATACGATACAATATCAAATCCAACGGTTTAATGAACAGCATTTAGCTACAAAAAGATCCATATTATCCATCACAAGTCAAATTTATGACCCATTAGGTTTGGTAGGTGCTGTAGTTATAAGAGCAAAGCTTATTTTACAAACTTTATGGCGAAAAGAGTTTTCATGGGATCAAAGTGTTTCTAAAGAGTTACATGAAGAATGGAACGATTTCTGTAGCGATTTAAAAAAATTAGCAGACCTTCAAATACCGCGACACGTTTTTCTGTCATATTCTGATACAGTGAATTTGCTGGTGTTTGCAGATGCATCGGAACGTGCTTATGGTACATGCATTTATGTAAGATGCACAAAAAACAATGAAGTATCGTGTCACCTATTAGCTGCGAAATCGCGAGTTGCGCCAATAAAACAACAAAGTTTGCCGCGTCTCGAATTATGTGCAGCTGTTTTAGCAGTTAATTTGGCAAAGAAAATCAAAGATTCACTTAAAGAAAAATTCGATAAAATCTATTATTTTAGTGACTCCACCATAACGTTACATTGGATAAATGGTTCACCTGATAAATGGAAAGTTTTCGTAGCGAATCGCGTAAGTTATATTCAGTCTATAACTAATAAAGATCAGTGGTTCCATGTAATGTCAAAGGACAACCCTGCCGATTTGATTTCTCGTGGGTGCTCAGCAACCCAATTAATGGATAATAAAATTTGGTGGCAAGGTCCTGCATGGGTAAAACTTGATACGCCTATATGGCCCATTAATAATCTTTTGAAAAATGATGACTCAAATGTTATACCGGAACAGCGTGCAATAGTAAATCTTGTTATCACAGAAAAAATTGATATATTTTTAAAATTCTCAAAATTGTCAACACTTAAAGCAGTCATAGCTTATTGTAAACGTTTTATTTTTAACGTTAAAAATCCTAAAAATAAAATAATTCAAAGGCAACTTAGTAATCAGGAACTAAATGACAGTCTGAAAACTTTGATTAAAATATCACAAATGCAGTCATTTCCTAGAGAATATAACAGTTTAAAATTAAAAGGTACCATTCATAGATCTAGTAATATATTGTCTTTAAATCCGTTTTTTGAAAATGACTTAATTAAAGTCGGAGGTAGAATCCAGATGGCTAACGTACCTACCACTCAAAAACATCCTATTATTCTTGATAATAAACATCTTTTAACCAAATTGATTATGACAGACGAACATGAACGCTTGTTACACTGTGGCCCACAACAATTGCTCTATTCCATTAGAACTCTTTATTGGCCGCTTTCAGGCCGTAGTTTAGCAAAGAAGATAGTGCATACTTGCATCCCTTGTTTTAAGATAAAACCTAAACCTTGTCAATACGTAATGGGTAATCTCCCTAGTGAAAGAGTAAATAGTTTTATTCCATTTGTTAATACTGGATGTGATTATGCAGGGCCTTTTAAACTTAAAGATACGAAAACTCGAAAACCAAAGATGCTTAAAGCATGGATTTGTTTGTTCGTTTGTATGTCAACTAAAGCTGTACATTTAGAAATCGTAACTGCCTTAACCAGTGAGGCATTTCTAGCATGCTTCAAACGTTTTGCAGCTCGGAGAGGCAAACCTTCAAATGTATTTTCTGATAATTCAACCACTTTTATTGGTGCTAATACTGAGCTCAAAAAGTTTTTTGAATCTGAAATGTCAAAAATGTCTTTAAATCTGCTTAAGGAGGGTGTGCAGTGGCATTTTATCCCCCCTAGAGCCCCAAATTTTGGTGGAATATGGGAATCAGGAATTCGAAGCATGAAACATCACTTAAAGCGGACTATAGGCAACTCGACTTTACATTACGAAGACTTTTTAACTATACTGACTCAAATAGAAGCCATTCTAAACTCAAGGCCACTGTGTCCATTGTCTTCAAGCCCTGATGATTATGTCCCTTTGACTCCAGGCCATTTCCTTATTGGAAAACCTTTGACGTCTATTCCCGAACCATGTTACCTCAAGGTGCAAGAAAATCGCTTGAACCACTACAAGCGACTCCAACAAATGATTCAATATTACTGGACCCGCTGGAGCAAGGAATATATTACAGAATTGCAGCAGCGGCCAAAGTGGAAAGAAAATGTATCTTCTGAAATAAAAATAGATGATCTTGTCGTTATAAAAGAAGACAATTTAGCCCCATTAAAATGGAAAACAGGACGAGTCTCAGAAATACATCCAGGAGCAGACGGAGTGATACGTGTTGTGTCCCTAAGACTCAGCGATGGAGCAGTTATCAAACGAGCTGTTACCAAGCTTTGTGTGCTTCCTATTGAACTGAATTAACTATTGAACTATAATTTGTTTAACAATTTTTTATCTTTGTTGTGTTGAAATAGAAGTATTTCAAGGCCGGCGGTATGTTACGCCAAACTAGGTTATTTCGTAGTTATAATTTTATGTGAAACTTATGTACAACCCTATAACTATTTACCACCAGGTTTTTGATTTGTCGTTGTCAGAATATATATGAAACTGACATTGAATTTATAGTAAAACGTAAAATAAACATTTTTGAAGAAAAAAGTATTTTGAAACAACCCAAAGATAAACATACAGTCCACTAATCCAACAATCATGTAAGTTCCTATGAACAGAGACCGCAAATCTGCTGGTATAATAGAGCTAATAAACAGGCTAACTTAGAAAGATGATTACCTGGAAGGATTGAATAGCAAAGGATCATTGACATCCGACGAATCGATGATGATGTTGCGTACGACGTTGCCACCGCGTGGCGTCCTGGAAGGAGCGCGATACGTGTACAATCCACACGGAACGACGTTAATATTCGTTTGGTTGCGCAAAGCGATATTCTCGCACACTCGTGCCTGCTGCTGCTGTTGCTGCTGGAGGGCAGCCTTCTTCGCGAATATTACCACTTTGGAGATGATGAGCAGTAGCAGGATCACCGAAAACAGGATGCTCACCACGCCTGAAAAACATGCAACAATGCTAAAAATGTCTCATTGGATTAGCTCTGTAGATTGAGTACCTAAAATAAATTAATACAAAATTTAGTCGGTGAGATTTATATACTTACAGACAAGAATGAAGAGATATTTGGCAGTGTTTTGCGTTTGAGAAACAGTTGGGAAGCCCAGTTCCATTTCTTCATAAGCTAAAAAATAAATTGTACTGTCAATTTCAGCTACAAGTATCTACTTATGAGGTATGGTGGTATGAATACCTTTCAAAGAACAGGCTTAAGCAATTAAATCTTGACTTATTCAAACCAGTTGAGGCATGAAATTAATACAAAAGTTAGAAAACAAACGGTCTATGAGTGTGGATGAAATACATGCTCACTAATGTAAGCACCCTGCTGATTAAACCAAAATTGCCACACACAATAGACATATTTAATCAATAGAATATTACTTTGAGTTACTAATTAAACCAATATATAAGGATTCGAACTACAGACAGGTATTCTCAACAACATTTCTACAATTTATCAATAATTCCAGTTAACGGTAATAACAAAACACAAACAGTGCATTTCACACATCACACTCCTGAAAGATGGCATCAAATGTTAAGGTAGGAAGCGGTTCTACTGCTGACACTTTCCAGAATTGCTGTGTTTGAATAATTTTAAAATGGAAGCAAATGGGCTATGCGTCAGGATGTTCCAGGACTACATACAATAATGTATGCTTTTTCAAGATCAAATCACGTCTCATCTGCATGAACGCGGGCTGAACATTTCAAATAATTTAAATTACAGGCTCTCAGTAATGGTGACGTTAATTAATATTTGCGAACATGTTTCTTAAATCGTGCCTAAATGATACTGTAAACGTTTTTTATCCTTACAATCTGATAGTCCTTGACAACATCTTGGTCTGTTTGTGACCGTACAATTGGGATCGTGGTATCTATCACAACACCAGGCTGACGGTATGCATCTTCCATCGTCACATGGAATTTTGTCTGAAATAAATACATTTGCAATCAATTTTTATCTGGAACAGATTAATGAAATTCGAGTAAAAGCTGCAAAAATGGAATACAAAATGGCATCAAAAATCAATTTTATATATTTATTTATTTATTTCATGGGCCATGCCCAATAACAGTTAACTAGTGTTTAATAAAGTTAATACTATAAATTTAAAACTAGCAATTAACAATTATCCAACGAAGCGATCCAAAATGATCATACAAACAATCAACAAATCTTGAAACTACAATAAAAAGAAAAAAAGAAAGAAATTCTATAAAATAATAACATTCAGTTGTAGGCTATGTCAACACACTAATCTGAGTTGTCTCGCAAAATCTGATGAACCAAATATATTGAGCTAACTTACAGACTCTCGAGATGAAAGCATTGGAACCATAATTGGTCCGATGAAACTGTTTGGAGAAGGTTATAATGGGACGTGTGTCCCTTTAGGGGACGTAGGGACATATCAGAGATAAAAGGTCAATGCAATCAACCAGTGAATTCACCAACTGAGCAGTTTTCAGTCCTTATGGCTATGTCTTGCCATTAAAGGAACAATGTTGAATTTCCTATATAATATCTCATAGTAGTAGACAAAGTTATCTGGAGGGTCTGTTGACTTTAAAAGCCAAATATTAGACGAATTTTCGCTGAACCTGCTCAAGTGCATGTACAGGGTGTCCCATTTTCGATGATATTACGGGGTATCTCACTTACGAGTAAAGATAGAGAGTTGCGGTTTTCGCAATACTGTGCTACTTTTTGTGAAAAGAATGATAGTATAAACAAAATTTTCATAGCCCGCTTCGTTTCTGCGATACAGGGCGAAATTGAAAATATTGCACTTTAGGACCCCCCTCGTATCTTCGTTATCCTTTAATGTATCGGAAAACGCCTTATACAGTTTTTTATGTAGAATCCAGTGGCGTGGTGAGATTTTTCCTGCGAGCTGTCACTTTTTAGCTATAAATCAAACTTGTATTTTTTAAAATGAAACACCCTG
>MU193188.1:8412-25039 GCA_016904865.1 Pissodes strobi
AGCCTTTTAATCAATAACAACCCTAGACAACATTAGAAAAACCTACATTAGTATAATTTTTAACCAAAAAATACCGTTATGAAAATAACAGGACAATAAACAATAAAAATGTTATCCACTTTCGATTATTAAGCTGAATTTCTAATTTTTTTTATGATAGTGACACACACACTAAAGGGAGATCCTATGGCGCTCGACGAGCGGTGTGTGTCCGAAGGTGTTGATTGACACGGTTCTTGAATCGTTGTAGGTTGTAAATATTTACAGGTCATCGATTCTAATTTCACGCTCTAAATTCAATTGGTTTAAAATCGCATTGTTCAGCAACGCAAATTTTATTTCCCATCGAGTCGGACGAAACAACTTCAAGCGACGCAGTGCACTACGAGGGCATTTCACAAATTAATATACCCAATCGTACTCGAAACGCTGAAAGGCGGCAGCGATTCTTTGTATCTTATCTTTATCTCCAGAATCCACCATTTAATTTGTTACCATCAGTCCTGGGACACCCTGTATGTATATGACAAAGGAATAAAACCTCTTTTTCTAAATTGTGCTACGTTTTGACATTTATTTATCTACCCTATAAATAATAATATCTAATTAAGCTAATTTAACGTTTCAACTGGAAAAACTCGATAACTTTTTGATTGACTCAAAAGGTCGGTAAATTGAAAAATAAAGAAGTTTGTTTCATTAGTCCAACACCCGCTAAATTATTTTATAGGTATAAGTTATACGTACATACATGTTGCGTTTTACGCTATTTTTATAAATAAATATTGTCTGGCAAATGTGTTTGTTTTAACCTCGGATTTACTTTTCACCAGATATTATTTGTTAATGTAAATCATCATATAAATAATGAAAAAGTGGAAATAAAGTGGAAATTAGTGGAAATGTATGGAAATTATATGGAAATATGAGGAATTTCTATGGAAATACGTGGAAATGTGTGGAATTCATGTGGAAATATGTGGAATTCATGGAGAAATATGTGGAATTCATGTGGAAATATATGGAATTCATGTGGAAATATGTGGAATTCATGTGGAAATATGTGGAAATATTATGAAAAATGGAAATATGGTGTACAAATTTTCAGATGCGGTTTACCCCTCGGGAAAAAGATACGTTCGATCGAATCATAGATACCTACATTTAAAGTTTAAGTCCAAATAATACTAAATCTATACTGTTCATACAGATTGATTTCATTCCTTACTCCTGCCATCACTTAATTTCGTAATTACAAATTAAATGTAGGTATTACAAAATGTTCACTATTCGCTAGTGTAAGATAAAAACAAATACATACTCAAAATCAAGACTAAAATCAAGGATAAACAATATTGACTACAGTATGGTAGAAAGAGTGCATGCAATTCATTAAACTGATTACCAAGTAAAAGAATATCAGTTTTCTTTAGGGGCGCAAATTGATAGAACACTGTGGATGCAAATATTTCAGGTGATTCGTTCAAGTGTCAAACCTTGAGGAACGTTTCCAGCGAGCTGGTAGAGACGCAATTCCTCTTTTTCATATGCATCACCTATTTGTAGAGTCCTTTTTATTCGTTTAAATGTTGTTTCATTTAACACCTTAGTGTATATTCCAATGGATAATTATTTTGGGAGGGAATTCGCATTTGTCCTTTATTGCGCTTGCCTCTTATTATAATCATTTATAATAAATATTTCAAATAGGTATATCTCGTTTTTCACTTTCCAAAAAGTCCTTTATTAGATTAACAATTATTAATAAACGCTTGATAACGTCAAAATTCCTAATAAGAACAGACGCTATTTTCAGTTTGCATTGCGTGCATGTCCATGTTCTTCAAAGTTTTAAAAACGCTTTTATCTCCTTTACTTTCTATAAAAACATCATGAAACTATATATTGCTGAATAGAGAATTAAAAACTCTATAAAACTACAGAACAATATACAAGGGGTTCAATTTAAAACATTACAACTTTATGTCATACGTCAAAAATATGATGCTCGATTGTTTTTGTGTGACCCATAATAAAATGCATATAAACACAACTTTAATATTTAAAGATTTTTTGTAACTCATCAAATTAATGTGATAGATGAGCGGTCAATTTATAATCAGTAACCCTGTACATACACGTATTCTCATTGGTCAATAGCCCCTAGGGCTAAACAAACCCAAACAAACCAAAATTAACTAAAGGAAGCCAAAAACAATTCGAAGTTATGAAGCGAAAATAAGTAAATGAAATATATGCTATTTATTTAGGAAATCACTGGCGTTCCATTTTTTTTTCGTTGAAAACATACAAGGACATGTCAGCGCAGATCCATTGGGAAAACTGAAACAGTATTCTCTTCCCGAAAAAAAAACATGTATCTGTGTCATTAGTACCTTTTGTCTATCTAAAGCGGTCTCCAATATTTTAAGGAAAACCCCATTTATTACAATTTTCAACAGTAAAGCCATTAACAGTTAATTCTGAAAGATATGTTTTTTTCTGCCGTTTGAAGGAAAAATTTATGAAATACTTAATTGAATCAATTTGGTGGAAATTTGGGATACTTTTTTAAATACATTCGACACTTTTTGGCACCAGCCAGATGTTAGTAGCTTATTTTGTGGAAAAAACTTCGAGGAGAAATTGATATTATTAGATAAATTGTCGGTATGGCCCTTTTATGCTTAGTAGTCCGAGAGAAACCATTTATCGAGCTGTAGCTGTGGCTTAAGGAAATAAATCGACTATACATGGTCTTAGTTTTAAGTATGGCCCAAGCTTTTAAAGCCGCTAGATTCTGCACTTAGTAGTTTTTAGGTTTCACTGCTTCAGGTAGATTTACACAGAATTACAGCGAAAAAGGTAAGGTGCAGGTTATTCTTATATTTGTTATTTTCTCACCAATAAAATATATATTTTTCCTTTCCAACAACATATAGTTAGGCATAAAAATACCATTCTTCTCGTTTCCAAACGGATTAAGATAGATAATTAACCCCAGAGGGGCACGTGATATTCGTAAAACTCTCAAATAGATCAGGCATCAGGACCGGACGAAGTACCTGCCATCATGTTAAAGGCTTTTTTCTCTGGCTTAACGAAAAGGGATTTACCCATCTTCGTGGAAAGTTGCTAGAATGCAACTTCTTCCAAATAAAAAGGCAAGAAAACCGCGCCCTCAAACTATCGCCCAATTGCCTTGCTTCAAATAATCTCCAAAGTCATCAGCAACTACTCAATTACCTCGAAACAAACAGTACGCATACTAATACTAGTTTTCACGATATTCACATCTAGAATAAGAAATAGTCCCGATGTAACATTGAGCCGCACTGTATGTGAAGTGTAATGCTATCGAATACACGACGAGTTTGTTAATCGTCGTAGCCGCTTCATTTAGGTCAGTTTGCGGCTTAATATAGTAATCGCCCCTTAAGTAAATAGAAATTAATTTTCACCGGAAATTGCACTAGAGCCTCGAGGAAACTAGATTATTTTAACTGGCGTTTATTACTAGTAGACTAAGAATTAAAGGATAAATTAACTGCATGCACTTCTGTTATAATTATGTGTAATATTATTACAGGAGAGCATTAAATAGTGTAACTATGATATAAGTGCTTTTGAATTTGCTAATGCATACATATAAAACACAATGTGTTCAGATGTATCAAAATGATTGCATAAACATTTCCCTACCTAATCACGTTAGAAACAAAAGTTTTTTAATAAAAACTAAAATTATTTCTGAATACACAGGATTATTCGCTTAGTTGTGTTCAACCAACACCCTGCATATTTTGAATTTTAACACTTCTAAGGACAAAGGACCCCGCACACTTTTATTGGGATTTTAAAGAATGACGCGATTTGATGAAATTTTAGTATGGTGTAGTTCTTCGCCTCCTGATGAAAATATCCCATCCCAAATAAATTAATTTGTATCTTAAGTGCATGGCTGTGTTGGATGTCACGCGACAATTTTTATGTACAAGGGGTACTAAAACGGGGTTTTAGTGCATTTTGCCGAAGGTTCCAAACCCCAACAAAGTGCAGAGGGTACTCAAAAAGTATAAGTATTTTTATTTGTTTTTATACTTTCTAAAAACTGACAAAAACCAACCTTAGCTTGCAAAAACCATAAAAAATATATTTTCTCTTATTAAGTAATTATTTATATACTAACAAAAAGTGGTATGTATGTACAATGTTATTTAAAAATTGAAAATTTTAAATAATTTTTGGTAAGACATTTTCTTCGAGATTTCCAACATCTTCGACACACTCTAGACCATTATTGCATGGATATTTAACTATATCTTGATGTCCAGCATAACTTAAATATCCAATAACACTTGCAATGTGGCAGCACATACCTATAACTCGTGCTCCGGTTGCACAAGTGCAGTAGTATCCCTTTATTTCGTTGCGTGTATTGTTGTATTTAACAAATAGTTGATATTTTATTGCATTTTTGTGTCTAGAAAAAATTTGAACTGATCAGGATTTTAAATCACTAACATCTTTGACCAGAGAACAATTTCGCGATCTTTATCATAATTATTGCGTTGGCCCAGTTGTGGTATATGAAAAGATTAGATATATTTCGAAAAAAGATTTGCCTTTTATCCAAAATTCGCCAAGGTCTGTCATACGAATTTTTATGCGCCATTTTTCAATATTCTTCAAGGCAGGCTAAGGCTACCAGCTTAGTAATAACGAAAGCAGCAGAATGTTCAAAGCAACATTTTGTACCACAAAATCTTGGTTACGCCCATTTAACTCGCGACGAATATATTACACATCATATATCACCATTTGTTAACCAGTTATGTAATCCTGAGCCCAACATTCCCAAAGCAATTGCCTATACTGATGCAACTTATTTAGAAATTCGAAAAAACAAAAGCTTTAAAGCTCTCAGAAAATCGTTTTCGTTTCATAAAAAATATCATCTTTTAAAGGCTGTTTTGATAGTGGCTCCAGATGGATATATTTTGGCCGCGCATGGTCCCTATTTTTGTGACTCGTCAAACAAGGATGCAAATATTTTAATCCACCAATATGAAGATGACCTCAACTAATTGAGAAATTATTTTCAGAAAAATGACATTTTTATTTTAGACAGATGATACAGATATTGTGTAAAATTTCTAAATGCTTTGGAAATAAGCGCAAAACTGCCTCCATTTTTAGGACGAAGATCCCAACTTACAACTGCCGAGGCAAACCAAGCGAGACTTATAACTAAAACACGTTGGATTATAGAATCGAAAAATGACCACATTAAGTCGGTATCAAAATTATCAAGAGATGTCATACCAAATATACATACATTCCTCACGTCACAGACTTTTTGAAAATTATTTGTGCATTGCTTAATAGGTATCATCCTTTAATAAACATGGCTGATGCTACTGTTGAACTAGCTAATGAAATGCGTCAAAAAGCGCAAGAGCCGAACCACCTACAACATTTTACTGAAGAAAATGCTTTAATTAGATTATGGCAGGAACTAGAAAATGATCCATTGGAATTTCCCATATTAGAACTTGCAGACTTACGACACCTTCCATTTGGAGTGTTTCAGTGAAAGATGTCACCCCATATATACAGGACAATATTGAAGAACATAGTGGGCATCGTATGCAAATAGATACAGGGCTAAACATAAATATTTTAATAAGAGTCAGGAGTTTTGCCAGACATAAAAATGCAAGAAAATATCAACGATTTGTTAAATATAACAATACTACTGCACTTGTGCGACAGGAGCACCAGTGGTAGGTATGTGCTGCTACATTACAAGTGTTATTTTTTGGTATTTAAGTTATGCTCGACTTCAATATATAGTTAAATATCCAAGCAATAATGCTCTAGATTGTGTCGAAGAAGTTGGAAATCTCAAAGAAAATATCTTACCAGAAATTATTTAAAATGTTCAATTTTTAAATACCATTGTACATTCATATCACTTTTTGTTAGTATATATAAATAATTACTTAATTTGAAAAAATATATATTTTTTTGGTTTTCGCAAGCTAAGGTTGGCTATTGTCAGTTTTTAGAAAGTATAAAAACAAATAAAAATACTTATACTTTTTGAGTACCCCCTGTACTATGTTAGGGTTTGGAACCTTCGGCAAAATGCACTAAAACCCCGTTTTAACTTACACTCCGAAGTTCTGGACCATACCTTACCTCTCGTACTGCTTCCAGAATAGAACTCTTCGGATTTATAGTAAAATATTGAACAATGGCTCGATTTCTTCTATTCTGTCTTTTCATCCTTCTTGGCTTATCTTTCAATGTCTTGCTTTCTTTAAATAGGGTCTTAATTCTAAGAATTGTATCTACTGAAATGTGTCTCTGGAAACTCTGAAAAAATGATCTTTGTGTTTGTCGGGCATTCTCTCCACTTTTGTAATATAATTTTATTACACTTAGTCGTTCTTCTAAAGAATATTTCATTATTTGTAACTAATTCGTGAAAAATATAGTAGGTATAGAAATTTTAAAAGTTGATTATTTGGTCGGACTGACGGCCGCCCTAAAGCAGGTTAAAGGTTGAACAGGTGAAACGGCTATTCATCTATCAGGTATTAATCGTATGGTAGATGAACATTTTGCCGAATTTAATACTGAAGAAAAAATGCGTTTTTGAATTAAAACTCCATCATTTTAGATCAAAATTTATATGAGAAATCTTATGAGCACATTAAAAATATACCAAATGAAACACTTTGTATTCCATGCAAAATTTAATCCAAAAGGACTTCCTATAAAAGCATAACAGAGCGCTTTCGGCCTAAGCCATCATCAGTGTTACCTGAAAAGTAAGTAGAAGAAGCACCCATTAGCAGAAGAAAATGGCTGCTGTGAGATCTTTAAGAATGAAATAAAAAAATGACAATGTTATATCAAGATTCAGAGAGTGTTTAAAGCTTAAAAGTGTGTAATTTAAAAATGGTGTTTTTTTTGTAATTTTTTTGGGCGATTTTTTTAGAGACAAAGGAAAATGGTAGAGGTTCTTACACTTACTTGTCATTGGACCTGAAGAACATATCGGCGAAGAGTAAACAAACAACACCAACAAACAATGGTCAAATCACAATTAAAAAGTCAAAAGTCACATTTTAAAAAGTAACATAATTTTAAAGGACAATGTCCAACCACGCTTTTCGTGGAACGACAAAAGGTGTCGTCGAAGTTGACAGTCATGCCAAGCAGACTCTGAAGCCACAGGAAGTGGACCGCCAAAAAAATTAGCGGTAAATTTAAATCTTAAAAATAAATGTTAAATTAGTACAGACAGTTATTCAGAATCCAAATGAAGCAACTAACATTAGAAAGGAAGTCTGGAGAACAGACTGGCTGACACTAAGCTAGTTGAGGCCAAAAGATATGATCAATGTTATATAAAAATGTTATATAAATAATTTCTAGAGCATAAATGATGACCCAAGAAAGTCATTGTATTAACAATAAAGATGATGCTTACTTGACTGAGTAAAAGAATATTTGGAAGGAAAACTAAAGTCAAAATTGTTTTATATATTTATAAAAAACAACCGTATTAAAGGCAGACATCAGCCCGACCCAATCTACAACCTGATGGCCTAGCAATGGGCAGCTGTCTTTCACCTTTTCTGGCAGATGTCTTTATGAATAACTTAGAGGATGTACACGTAGTAAGCTAAAGGTGCGCGTCCACTTGTTCGTACCGGACGAATCGGCCGCATGAATCGAATCGGATTTTTTTAATGAATTCGTCCACTTATCCGCATCGGATCGCATTGGCTCGACTGACTGGGTGACATGTTATAAAATGAAAATTCTAGATTAGTAATTTTGATTTGTTGGTAGAACAATGAGTTCTTCTGAAGAAGTAGTGTTGATCGCTACTTTATTATCAGATGAAGAAAGAAGAAAAAGCACGAACTAAATGCAGACCACGGCGTCATAGATTTTGGGTGCATAATATATGTAAAAATCGAAAACAATATGGCGAATTTCATACATTGTTCCCTGACTTAGTAGATGATGATGAAAAGTTTCGTCCATTTTTATTGTTTAAAAATTACAAAACATACATATGACACGTATGTATACAATTCTGTAAACCTTTAAAAGATCTAGTCACTAGTCTAAGCTAATAATCACAACAATTACTAGACTCCAGGGATTGCGGCGCTCTGTACTCTGCCCGTTGACTTCCATGTCTTCGTGATGCAACCAGTTGTTTGTAAGTCCGCTGATGGTCTATGGGTCTAGATGGTTTGCCTTCACTTCGGCGACCCGGGTTCAAATCCTGTCGGTGTTTTTTAAGGTTATGTTTCTAAATAGTTTTTTTCTTGATTTTGGGTTAGCACTTGGTTAGCTTGTTGTCGTTGAGCCCCGGAGCGAGCGAAGCGAGCGGAGGATATGCGTGAAGTGAAATATTACTTGTTGTAATACGTGGTCGTACTTTGTCAACACTTTCTACGATATATTTTGCTTTATCTAACTAAAAAAACAGGATATATTTAACAAAAGCTGTATTATAGTGGATATACAGCAGCTTGCATGTGTTTCCGCGAATACATTCCACTGCATTCAATACACATTACGCGCCGCTTTCCCTAGAGCCTAGTCAACAATTATTGAGCTGTATAATCGAAGCAAACCGAACGCCACACGATATTAAACGATTCCTCAAAAACCGCCCATAAAATGCGTCCATTTGCAAGTATTTACTGATTACGTCGGCCGCACGCACCGACCGGCCCGGCTTTGAATTCTCTCTCGAAAATACGTAGCCGCATTCCGGCAGTTCGACGCGGCCGTTGTGAGTTAGTGGACGCATTTGTATTTAAACCATTGAAAAGAATTAAATAATGAGATGCGTAAGGTGCGGCCGATTCGTCCGGTACGAACAAGTGGACGCGCACCTTAAATGTCATTCATCCAAACATCAACTTCACGATTGAACTCGAGTCTAATAAAAAACTCAATTTTCTGGACATCACTGTTCGTCGAAGTATGGTTGGCCTTGATTTATCTATTTACAGGAAGCCTACCCAGACTGACCATACTATTTCTTATCTAGCCCACCATCCGTGGCAGCATAAAATGGCAGCTTTTCATTGCTACGTTAACAGGCTACTCAATGTACTTCTGTCTTATAGAGAATATAACAATGAAGTGAACATAATCAAGCAGATCGCCTTCAATAACCAATTTGACCCCAGTCTTGTTGATAATTTGATAACTAAAACTAAACTCAAGAAATTGCGAAGGGAACTCTCTCACGGTTTGTTGGACAATACATCTAAAAAATACTTCTCGATCCCTTTTTTTAATGTTCAAACTAATGAAAAGATTTCTAATACAATCCGCCAATTTGTCAATAATTCGTTTATCCCTTTTAAAAATAAGAATCAATTACAAACATTTCTAAATAATACGAAAGATAAAATTGATACCCTCTCTCTATAAATTGTCATGCAATTCGTGCGAGAGCACCTACATTGGCGGAACCTGCAGGTCATTAAGAGTCCTCATCAGTGAGCATTTAAACAGGAACAACTCGTCTTTTGGAGAACATTTACGTAATTACAACCCTAGTTTTAGCCCTCATTCCAACTCAAAAATCTTACATAGTATTTCATCAAAAAATTTCAACAGACTGGACTTTTTGGAGGATATCGAGATCAACAGCGAGCTGTCTCAGAACAACCATTGCCTGAATACTCAGGTTAATCTAAATAGATCATACACAGGAGACTTCTTAACTAAGGTTTCTTTGTTTTTACTGCATACTTCTTACTTGCTGAATTTGTTCTTTCTTTAATTTTCTGTAATAGCTATCCACTAAGAGTACTTGATTTATTTTATCTCTTCACAGCTCATTTTGGGTGGGGTCAGTCTTGCCCATATCTACTGCACTGATTATAAATACCCTAACAAATTTTTATTTTCAAATAAAAATTATAGCACCCAAACAAGGGGGGGGGCAGTCTAGTAGATTGGGCCGAGCTGATGTCTGCCTTTAATACGGTTGTTTTTTATAAATATTTAAAAAATAAAAAAAATTTGACTTTGGTTTTCCTTCCAAATATTCTTTTACTCAGTCAAGTAAGCACCCTCTTTATTGTTAATACAATGACTTTCTTGGGTCAGCATTTATGCTCTAGAAATTATTTATATAACATTTTCTTATATAACATTTTTATATAACATTGATCATATCTTTTGGCCTCAACTAGCTTAGTGTCAGCCAGTCTGATCTCCAGACTTCCTTTCTAATGTTAGTTGCTTCATTTGTATTCTGAATAACTGTCTGTACTAATTTAACATTTATTTTTAAGATTTAAATTTACCGCTAAATTTTTTTGCGGTCCACTTCCTGTGGCTTCAGAGTCTGCTTGGCATGACTGTCAACTTCGACGATACATTTTGTCGTTCCACGAAAAGCGTGGTTGGGCATTGTGCTTTAAAATTATGTTACTTTTTAAAATGTGACTTGACTTTTTAATTGTGATTTGACCATTGTTTGTTGGTGTTGTTTGTTTACTCTTCGTCGATATGTTCTTCAGGTCCAATGACAAGTAAGTGTAAGAACCTCTACCATTTTCCTTTGTCTCTAAAAAATCACCCAAAAAAATAAAAAAAACACCATTTTTAAATTACACACCTATTTTATGCCTTTTAAGCTTTAAACACTCTCTGAATCTTGATATAACATTGTCATTTTTTCATTTCATTCTTAAAGATCTCACAGCAGCCATTTTCTTCTGCTAATGGGTGGTTCCTCTACTTACTTTTCAGGTAACACTGATGATGGCTTAGGCCGAAAGCGCTCTGTTATGCTTTTATAGGAAGTCCTTTTGGGTTAAATTTTGCATGGAATACAAAGTGTTTCATTTGGTATGATTCATACATGCACACAGTCACTACTCTTCACTTACATTAAAAATATGGCATCCCATTTAAAAAATATCAAAGTGACCCCTAGCACTTTTATTTGATGTTCAATTGATTTTTGCTGAACATATCCGAATTCGCGGGAGAAAATTACATAAGACGGCTATTGCAGTTTTTTTTATAAAAGTACAGGGAAGTCAAAAAATTGCCTTGTCTAGTTCTCCTTGGATAACCCCATACAGGGCTGCGACGCCAAAAATAAGAGCTACCTCGATCATGCGTAACTGTGGTTCTGTTCTTGCTAAGACGGCTCAGATATTGTCTTTTAGCTCTTCGATGATTGCAGGTTTATTCACATAGACCTTTTCTTTAAGATAACACCACAGATGCCAAATCGCAAGATCTTGGCGGCTAGTCAACTTCAGATCATCTGGAAATAATTCGTTCGTGAAATCTATGGTTCAACACTGCTTATATTTCTTCCGCAGTGTGACAGGTAGTACCATCCTGCTGAAATCACATATTGTTCAAGTCAAAATCATTAAATTGCTGGAAGAAAAAGTTGTTCAGCATTTCAGTCTTGCGCTAACCATTCACCGTCAAGGCACTATCTGACAAAAATACGGGTCAATAATCCACACAATCCACCAAACAATGACTTTAATTGGATGCATTGGTTTATTGTGGATTGCATGTGGATTTTCAGACTCCCAGATTTGGTAGTTTTTCTTCTTGTCGTGTCCCGAGAGGTAAAAATAAGCTTCGTCACTAAATATGATTTTTTTGCAAATAATTCTATCAGCTCTCATTTTCTCCAATAGAATCCGCTAGACTGTTTCATACATGAAAAGTTTAGTAACCACTGCTCTCATCAATTATCAAAACGATTTTTCCGTTCCCTCATCTTTGCTATTAAATCGACACTACTTGTAAATATTCTCAAAAAATTAATTATTTATATCCATTCTTGTATTGAAAAAGGTCAATATTCACAATATTTTTTTGGTAATGATTAAAAAGCCTATTGTTGCGTAATCGAAAGAGACTCAAAGAGCTAGATAAGCAAAAGGCATCAGGACTGGATGACATACCTACCATCATGTTAGCGCCAACGATAAAACCCATTCTATCCAGACTTTTTTCTCTATCTTACCGAAAAGGGTTATCCCATCATTTTGGAAAGCCGCTGGAGTGCATCCTGTATCCAAAAAATGCAAGAAAACCATGCCATCAAACTATCGTCCAATTAATTGTCTTGATTCCAATAATCTTTAAAGTCAAGGAACGTCAATCAACAACTACTCAAGCACCTCGAGACCAACAGAATAATTAGCGATAACCAATAAGGCTTTTGCAAACAAAGATCGACAGGAGATATATTGACCTATATCACACACATATTGAGTAGGGCATTTGAGAACTACGGAGAGTCTCGAACGATTGCGTCAGATATTTCGAAGGTATTCGACAGAGTGTGGTATGACGGATTGCTAAACAAACTGCCGTCCTTAGGACTGTCAGCGTCTCTCTGCGGTTGGCTTGCCAGTTTCCTGAAGAACCGATCTCTGCACGTTGCAATTGATGGACACATCTCAGACACATTCACCATAAACGCGGGACAGGGCGCAATACTTTCACTAAGTCTGTTCCTCATCTATATCAATGACCTGCTATCCTGCTAACCGAAACCAATAATCCTATTTACAGTTTTGCAGATGGCAGTACCCTTGTCTCCCAATTTAGATCAGTAAAACCTTTACCGGATACCGAGATTATCACTACAGACAGGATCAAGATCTGGAGAAAGTTCGAACTTGGGGCGACAGGAATTTGGTCCAATTTAATGCTGCAAAAATCAAGCATCCACGTTTACCAAGAAAGTCAATACGGCGTGCCCTGACATCATTATGGCAGGGTCGACCATTCTTTCATCCTCGTCAATTATTGGACTACTGGGTGTCTTGATCTGTTGCAATATATCCTGACACAGCCCCGTCTCCAAGCTTTAGGCCGCCCGAGGCGAGCAGGATTTGGCCGCCCCTTACAACAGACCAATTAAGGAGTCAATAATGACCTATCCGGCGAATAGGCGCGGTTTTTTAACTGATAGCACAAACAATATAGTTGCGTAGCTATATTGTTTGTGCTGATAGGTTCCGATGTGAGGAGATGACCTGCAGGGTCTATATTTTCATGGTAGATGTACCACGGGGATGGGGGGGGGTGGGTACCTGGAATTAAATCGGATATGCCGGAGCTGGATTTTAAGAGGGGGTTTTGGGGGGCTATATGAAAATCGCGTGGTTTTTCGTGTTTTTAGGCTAAACGGGAGCTCGGAGCAAAATATTGCCGCCACCAAATTCCGTAACGCGGAGTAGGGTTGGCTGGTTAGTGGGTACCCCACGCCCCCCGCTTCCTGAATTTTTCTTGAGAAGTGGGGGAAATCGCGAAACACGTTTTTTAACGGGTAGGTTCCCGTAGAAAAAAGAAGAATATCGGCAAACGGAAAAAACCGTATTTTTATATCGACCTAACCTTCATTTTGTCCCATAGAATCTGGAACCTACCTGGAACCTATCGGTTTTTTCCGAACGGGTTGAAATTCGGTATGTAGGTAGAGGACCTCAAGGCCGACAAAAAAGGTTCTTTACAAAAAAAAAACAATATTCTTAGTTTTCGAGAAATCGGTCATTTAAATTCGAGGGCCTTTAGCCCGTATGGGAGTCGTCGAACTTAAAAAATATATATATTGTTTTTTTTTTGAAAAAAGGGTATTTTTTTTAAATTTGCAAATTTTTGTACCACCCTGTATATGCTTTTGAATATTTTATTTTTATATTAATAACATGTAAATGGACCCCTTTAATCCGTAATAAAAACGGATATTTTGTTTCCAAAAAATTTTTCGGAAAAATTCACTGGTATCTTAAAAAAATCGAGATTTTCATTAAATCGGCTATAATTCGAAAACGGTAAGAGTTAGAGGTAAACTTTAAATGAGAAAAAGATGGGCCTCGTTGGGTACTATAATGTGCCGTATCTAGTTTGGTTGAGTTCAAAAGGTCGTATGAGTTTTCTGTACTTACCGAAATATTACGAAAAAAGTTGTATGTTTTTAAAAATGTATTGTTTTACCACCCTGTATATGATTTTGGACATTTCATTTGTACTTTGGTGATATGTAAGTGGATCCTTCTAATCGTTTCGGTAATACAAACGAGGAAAAAAATTAAAAATATTTTTCTAAAAAAATTAATTTTGAAGTGGGTATTTTAAAGAAGAGTATTTGGGGCCGCGGAGTTCAAATTTTTGGTCTAAAAAATCGCACAAGTCTGCCGTACCGAAATATTTCGAAATTAGGGAATTTTTTGGGCAAATTTGTTTTTAACACCCTGCATGTGAATTACTTGTACGTGGTTGTACGTGGGTGACATGTACGTGGATCCCTCTAACCGTTTCTCTAATGAAAGCGTAAACAAAATTCGAAAATAATTTTCGAAAAAAATAAACTTTCTAGAGAGGGGATTTAGAGGCGCGGAATTCGAATTTTTGATCTAAAAAATCGCACGAGTTTGTTGTACCGAAATATTTTGGAAATAGGGGATTTTTTTGGGAAAATTTGTGGTTTTAACACCCTGCATGTGATTTAAAAGAAAATTATTTGTACGTGGGAGACATGTACGTGGATCCCTCTAACCGTTTCTCTAATGAAAGCGAAAAAAAAATTCAAAAATAATTTTCGAAAAAAATAAATTTTGATCTGGGTATTCTAGAGAGGGGTATTTAGAGGCGCGGAATTCGAATTCTTGATCTAAAAAATCGCACGAGTTTGTTGTACCGAAATATTTTGGAAATAGGGGATTTTTTTTTGGGAAAATTTGTGGTTTTAACACCCTGCATGTGATTTAAAAAAATTATTTGTACGTGGGTGACATGTACGTGGATCCCTCTAACTGTTTCTGTAATGAAAGCGAAAACAAGATTTCAAAAATATTTTTCGAAAAAAATTAAAAAGTTTTTGGATACCCTAGAGAACCGTATTTGAGTTCGAATTTTTGATCTAAAAAATCGCACAATTATGTTGTACCGAAATATTTTCAAAATAGGAGATTTTTGTGAAAATTTGTGGTTTTAACACCCTGTATGTGATTTAAAAAAAAATATTTGCACGTGTGTGACTTGTACGTGGACCCCCCAACCGTTTCTGTAAAGAAAGCGAACAAAAATTTTCGAAAAATAATTTTCGAAAAAAATTAATTTTGATGTGGGTACTCTAGAGAGGGGTGTTTGAGAGCGCGAAGTTCGAATTTTTGGTCTAAAAAACAACATGCGCTCGCTCCTCGCATGTGTTACATGCTGTTCAGTAATCGATCAATCAATCGGGTTGCGTTTCGGTCATTCTTGAATCGCTTTAGGGCGATATCGCCCGTCCTTAAAGATGTGCTAAGTCGCGATTTTTCATTAGCAGTTGCGACTGTTAATGCGATTTTTCATTCACTGCGAATTTAAACTGCTAATGCTAATTGGGAATAGATCGTTATGTTATATAGTGGGGTTTAATTTTTTTAAGGCGTTATTATTGCATATAAAGGGCGATGAGCTGTTTATAGTAAGAATGAAGCGTTTTACATATTCATTGCGAGAGAGTTTATCGTGTTACATACAATCACATTAAAACTTTATATATATAAAAAATAAAAACGGCCGCCCCTAAAAATCGGCCGCCCGAGGCGGCTGCCTCGCCGCCTCACCCCTGGAGACGGGCCTGCCTGACATGGCCACGTTGCTAACAACGCAATATCAGCCTCGCAGAAGCTTGGTGCGCTATTTCGCAACAAAAAACTATATACACCACAGTAGCTACTCTCTCTCTACAAAGCGCAAATAAGACCGTGTTTAGAGTATTGCTCACACATTTGGGGTCCGACACCTAGGAACATCCTAAAGCTGCTGCATTCCATTCTAAAGAGAACTGTGCATTTCATCGGCGACCCGGAGTTGACCCGGGATCTGGATAGTTTGGAATATCGCAAACATGTGGCCGAGATTTCCCTGCTTCATACCCGTTCGTCATACAAGTTGAAACTCTTAGAACGTCGCTTTACAAGAACTCCATTGTCTGGCGCACTGCATCACTGTGGAACTCACTCCCAGGACATCTGTTTCCCACTAATTACAACCTACAACTATTCAAGAACCGTGTCAATCAACATCTTCGCACACACGCCGCTCGTCGAGTGCCATAGAATCTCCCTTTAGTGTGTGTGCCACTGCCATAAAGATGTGTCCTCACTGTCAACCAGTTAAAATATACTTAAACTGTTAGTTACAAACTAGCAGACAGTTAATTGTTAGATAAAATTGAAACGGGAGCAAGCTGACTTAATTGAGTATTGATTAACCCAACTTGATTCAAATAGCCAAATCCACATGTTAACTTTGACCAATAGAACTTACTTTGGCTAATACAATATCTGTTGCTAGTACTAGAACCAAGACAAACCACATTTTATCTTTAGACTCTGGACAAACTAGGCTATGCTCGTACTAACTATTTGATATTTACAATTACTGTTAATAGCATTTTTATCGTCGGTTAAAAGAATTGTAATCACTCGAGTGAAAACGTTCTAAAATGACTGTTAATCAGACGTCATCATTTAGCATTTTGGTCGGTCACCCAATAACATATCTAAGGCTATGTTATTCGGTGACCGAC